>JAJAGP010001068.1:0-240466 GCA_025084515.1 Ancistrus triradiatus | reverse complement strand
TCTCCAAACATAACGCTTTTCTTTCAAACCAAAAAGTTCTATTTTGGTCTCATCTGTCCACAAAACATTCTTCCAATAGCCTTCTGGCTTGTCCACGTGATCTTTAGCAAACTGCAGACGAGCAGCAATGTTCTTTTTGGAAGACAGTGGCTTCCTCCTCCATGCATTTTGTAAATTTCTATGTACTGCTCACGACCTATGATTTGTACATCAATCTCAAGTACTGTTCATTGTCAAGAAATTACTTTTGTACCTGGAACTAAAAAGTTGTGGTTGAGTAACAAAAAAAGTACCTGGAACCAAAAAGTTGTGGTTGAGTATGACAGTATTCAAACTTCCTTGTTGATACAAGGAAGTTTGAATACTGTCATACACAATTCAGAATTATCTTTCATAAATCAGTCTGTTGCATCGTGGGAAACACACTGAGCAGATGCTCAGTTACCACACCCAGCAGCAACACTGAAACGTTCTGTTCAGGACCATAACAATAGCAATGTCTCTGTGCACAACACACCTCACCTGGGAATTGAACATGCTGCTCAATGATTGCTGGCTCATTACCTTAATCTCTAAACCAATCTGCCTTCCACTTACACAAACACAAACACACAAGGTTCATGCATTAGTATTTTTAAGGGGTATTCCCGTTGGCCAAATAATAGTGAAGATAAACTGCTATTCCTAACCCTAGTTTAAACCATAACCTCAGAACCCAAGTGGAAATCACCTTGAGCCTTTAGTTTCAAATAAAGGCCAAATAAAGGAACCCCTTCAGGAAATATGCTCACTTGTGCAATTCCAGAGCTTCTCCTGTTTTCAGCCTGCTTATTCTATCCTGACACTGTGATGCCAGTTCTTTGCAGGCCTGGGTAGGGGTCAGAGCATCTGTTAGAGCATCTGGCATCACCTTCCTCAGAGGTGCCCAACTCATTCAGAAGGCAACACTTGGTCTCAAACTGGAGTCACTTTGGTGATGAGCTACTGAAATGCCACTCTGACACCTGGGTATTCTCTGGGAAACATCAAATGCAACAACAAATACATAAGATTTAGGATATATTCCATCATCCCGTGGACAGCTGGGTCCAGGTAAGGTAGAAACATCACACGCCACACACACATACAGACACTGTATGTAGCATTCTTTAAAAAACAGTAAAAACCATCCGAAAACCTGGGTTTGAACTTTGAATTGAGCTTGCAACATGAAGGTCAGGTGGAGCAGTTGTGGGGCCTTGTGATGGACTGGCATCCATCCAAGGAGCACTTTTATCTGTGCCTAGTGAATTCCAGAATAGGCTACACACCCCCTTGTGACCCTGATCAGGATAAGCATGGTCAAACTAGGAATTTAATTCATTTTTTATTACAGTAATGTTGCAGTATCACTAGAGCCAAGTCAAGACCAAGACCGGGACACATTGAGTCCGAGTCCAGACCACGACTTTTAATAGTCAAGTCCGATTCAAGACTGAGATGAGACTGAGTTCAGATTAAGATTTTTTTCATCATACAAGAATAAACAAATAGTTTGTAATTCACTTCACATTCACTTTGCATATTATATTCTTAATCAAACTGAGGCCATGTAACTTTTTTGCAAATGATGGTGATGATTCTGTCCCTTTTTCTCTCTCAAACCTAATCAGAATCACCACATAAAGTGACCTGAATATAACAACAACATCCATTCTATCCATTTTCATAATGAAATGTGAAAACGTAATAATAGCTCCAGATTTTGCGGACATGGCAAAGTAAAGTGAGCGAAAGAACATGCACACTTGCAGTCTTAACGTCTATTCATAACAAAATGTGTCCATTGATTGGATGCTAAACGATAAGAGAAGTAACTCACTTCATCTGTTAGCTCTTTGTCTGTATGTGTTCGCACGGTTTAGTTTGTGGTTCATTTCTATTGGCATTGGTGCCTTTAGTATTGTCCATGTGTTTGGTTGTTGTTTATTCCTCCTGCCTGTTCCACTTTACTGTCTCCTCTCTAGCAGGTGTGCCCTGTGTTCCACCTTGTTCATTGTAAATAAACCCTCACTCTTGGACGTATGTCTTCCATGCATGTGACAAAAAGGACTGATTTATTCTGTTTGAATGGATTGTTGATATTCAATAGCAAGAGAAGCAGATCAGTTTATAATTAACGTTACCTCAGACAGACGCATTGGACTCAGCTGGTCTCGACAACAACTTCTGACAAGACCAGACCAAGAATCCAACTGAAGTCGAGAACAAGACCAAGATGAGACTTAGACCGCTTGTTCATGGACGCGAATACTACAACACTATTACAGTACTTAAAAGTACAATGGCTGAACCTCAGAAACCGGAAATAGGTAAAACGTGGTGCCACACACACACTTGTCTCACTATCCTGGTGGGGACTTACCACTGACATGATGATTACTTTAGCTAATTAATGCTACACCTACATCTGCACCTAACAATAAAGTTACCCTCAGTTACTGCAACTAATAGAGGTCTTTTGGCTTTTCAAAAGAAAGTTGCAGTTTCTGTAAAAAACCCAGTTTCCCTTGTGGAGACCAGCAAAATATCTCCACAAGAATAGAAAGATCTGACATTGTTTACCTTGTGGAGACATTTGGTTCCCTTAATGTAATACAAACGTAAGCACAAACACAGAGCCATACACTCAGTTCTGTCTTTCATTTTTACTTAAACACAAAATGTCCGAGCCAATTATAAAGCCAGTGACAGCAAACAGTCAGATATTGCTGCTTTGTATTCTCTGCACTGCTGTACATCCGTCTGTTCGGCAGCTCAACAGACTGACTGCAGATTAGCAGACTCGGATGCTATGCTCCAGCCAGATGGAGCTGTGGAGTGGCACAGAAGCTCCCAAGCATTCAAAGTCCATAATCAAACATGTCACATTCTCCTCTAGCCTTTTTCTCTGGCTGAAACAGCTAATCGGTTTAACCATGCATGGTCGCCATGCTGGATTTTCTTACACGGAAAACTCACTGACTCAGTTAGCCAATGCAAAGGCTCGCATCAATAGTGTTTGAGGAAAAGAGACAGCAGGGGTGTGTATTAATGTTTTGAAGTCTATGTTTGCCTCTAGATGAGATGACCCAAAGTATAATTTGCAAAAGAGTGCACGTCTAACACTTTCAGTTCCTCTTTACCTTTTAGGTAACTTTTGCAACTTGTTCTGTATTATCCTTTGAAGCCTGCCAAGTCAAAAGGGAAAAATAATGAGGAGTAGTAACAAAAAAAAAACAAAAACAAAGACTTGACAAACAAAACCTAATCCCTTAATTGTGCACCACTTGGCTGACATTTTCCTGACATCAGGTTCATTGGAGCATTTGTGTTATTCAAACACAACAGTAGTAATACGATATTTCAAAAGATCGCTCTGGATGATGTACAGTACGTTAGATTAATATATTAGTAGATTCATGTACATAACATACGGGGTGAGCAGTACACAGATCTGTACAAAATGCAGGGAGGGCTTTCCTAGGTAAAGTCCTAAAAGTAGATAAAGAGAACCCAGTTAAACAAATGAGACAAAATATTATACTTGGTCATTTATTTATTGAGGAAAATGATCCAATATTATATATTAGTGAGTGGCAAAAGCATGTGAACCATTGCTTTCAGTATCTGGTGTAACCAGATAATTCAGAATTCATTGTTCCATAAGTGATGGCAAGCGGTCCTGGCCCAGATGCAGCAAAACAGGCCCAAACCATGATACTACCACCGCCATGTTTCACAGATGTTTCACAGATGGGATAAGGTTCTTATGCTGGAATAATCAATTAATCAATTAATTACAACTAGTTCTAGGTCAGATGCCTTAGGACACATCTGGGGATCTCCCAAGTAGGGCTTGAATCCATGGCAGGGAATAGAGAGGTCTGGGCTGACCTTCCTAACCTGTGTCCAGCATGACTCTCAACACAAAGTGGATGGAAACTGAGTATTTTGATAAAATGTTCAAATATATTTAATGCTTGGTTTGGTATAGTTTAGTGATTACTTAATGTTTTGGTTTTCAAGTAGTTGTTGCAAAGCTTTGAAGTGTGTTTTGGATCATTATCCTCTTGTGCTATGAATCCACAAAGATCCAAAAAAAGCACTAGTGCAGTGGTTCCCAAAGTGGGTGGAGCTATTGCAAGGGGGCAGAAAAGAAAATGAATGAGGCACATGAATTCCAATGTTTAAAATAAATGCCAGTGGAGTTTAGAAGCAAAACACCAGACGTGTATGTGTTTCAGAGTGGTGGCTCGAAAATATTCTTATCTACACTTTGGGCACTGCAGAAAATGTGTGGGAACCAATGTACTAGTGACCTCAAATTTCTATCCCCCACTGTATATGGGGGACAGTGTGAAAAATGTGATAAATGTTTGGAGAGCTGATGGAACAAGAGATCTGAGAATACCTGGTGAACAACTCCATCCTCATAGTTCTTCTCTGGAAAGTCAGGGGTCATTAGCTCCCCATGACCACCCTGCAGAAAACCACCAGCTCTGACTATTTCTCAAAAGAAACCATAAGATGTGTAGAAATGAAGACAAGTAGTGGTAGTAAATATAGTAGGAAAGTCGAGAGAGACAAAGAGGAAGAAAGCAGAACAAAAAAAACAGAGGTTCAGATGTGTGACGCCCAGGGGATATTCCGAATCCTCTCCCTCTCCTGCTCTACATTCACAGATGTAGACTTGATTTTCTAGGTCAAACACATAGAGAACCATGTTCAGTCTTCCTGCTGGGTACAACAGTTTATTCTTATCATGGTCCTCGTGATTGTTTTAGAACAACTGAAGCTTATGTGGCATTAAAAAATAATGAAGAAATTGTTTATTGAAGTTATTTGATAGTAGGTTTATCTGTTCGATCTTTATCAGTCTTCTGGTGATCACATGAACAAACTCATCCAGACATCTTCAAGATAGTTCAAGAACGATGATAATGTTTTAAGACATAAAGTACTGTCCAAAATCTTAGGCTACCATTGGATTAAATATACCATTGTTTTAGCAATGGTATAATGACCTTATATAGTGATTTCTCAGTCTTTTATTAGAATGCAACCAGAAAATACAGGCAATTCATTTGTATGCAGTATTAAAAGAACTGGAAAAAAATTTGAGAAAAATATCTTCTATAGGCTACAGCGGCAAGTATTTAGAGTGATCTCCCCTTACACTTGAGCAATAGCAGCATTTGACAGCTTCAGCAGCATGACAAATTGACCCTTCTACAGTCTGAAGAAGCTTGATCAGGAATGGATTTGGAAGGGTAGCAGCCAAGAAACCGATTTTTTTAGAAGGGGTGAAAAGGCTAAGATATGCTAATGATCATGAGCGGAAAAGAGGATTATGGAGCAGTCGTCTTAAGACTTTTGCACAGTACTGTATGTACATAGAAATATAGCAAATTCTAAAGGGTTCACAAACTTTCAAAGACCATTGTGTGGGCAAATAATGCAGACTTACTTCAACTAATATTGCCTTGTACACCTGTAAAATCCTTTGTGGTTGAATCTTTTGGCCTTGAAGTGTATTCAAAATCAGGTTTATTCAAATTCATTTTATCACTTGAACACAATTTTGTTCTTTTAAGCTAGAGGACAAGGACAGAATAAATCAATATTCTGTGTAATTGTGAAAAACATTGGATGTTGTAAATGTGGTTCTGTACTGACATTGGATTTGTATCAGTGGCTTGCAGTCAGGCCCTTCTAACCCTTCTAACCCACAGAAAATGAAGCTATGAAAGACAGGGAAAAAGCTGTGCTTTCTCACATGCTACTTCATATCATTTGTAGTTGTATTCCTGGGTGGTTGATTTGTATTTTGATCTGCATAAGTTTATGTGGTGAAATTGACATCCACAACATCTATGTAAATACGTCCGAGCAAGCGGTAGCCAGACTTTTTTTCCAGTAGCCACTCAGTGGTGCTTGAAAGTTTGTGAAACCTTTAGAATTTTCTATATTTCTGCATAAATATGACCTAAAACATTCATCAGATTTTCACACAAGTCCTGAAAAATAGATAAAGACAGCCAGTTAAACAAATAAGGCAAAAATATTATACTTGGTCAATTATTTATTGAGGAAAATGATCCAATATTACATATTAGTGAGTGGCAAAAGTATGTGAGCCTTTGCTTTCAGTATCTGGTGTGACCCCCCTGGGCAGCAATAACTGCAGCTAAACGTTTCCTGTAGCTGTTGATCAGTCCTGCACACCGGCTTGGAGGAATTTTAGCCCATTCCTCCGTACAGAACAGCTTCAGCTCTGGGATGTTGGTGGGTTTCCTCACATTAGCTGCTCGCTTCAGGTCCTTCTACAAAATTTCTATTGTATTAAGGTCATGCTTTTGACTTGGCCATTCCAAAACATGAACTTTATTCTTCTGTAACCATTCTTTGGTAGAACGGCTTGTGCGCTTAGGGTCGTTGTCTTGCTGCATAACCCACCTTCTCTTGAGATTTAGTTCATGGACAGATGTCCTGACATTTTCCTTTAGAATTCTCTGATATCATTCAGAATTCATTGTTCCATCAATGATGCACTCAGAGAAGTCAGATTACAGAGCTAAAATCCAGCTCTATTTTTTTGGACTACTTAAGCTGTTTTCCAGATCAGAGTTTGCTGTATACATGACCCCTTGAATAATCAGATTACATGGGTTAGCAGAAGGGTTACCAGTTGTATCCACTGCATACAGCTGATTTATGTGAGTCCTTTACAGAATTGTGCTATGATCAACTGTTAAGTCTTAGTAAGTATTTACACAAAACACAACAAGGTGCCAGCTACTTCATGTGTTTCAGAAGGTAAATCATTATAATTACCTGTAACTGTCTCAGGGTCAACAGAATGGGATTCAGCCTTGAATCCTTTTCCCCTCTGACTGTTATTAGTGTCAAAGTAAACCACCAAACTGTTTCCCAGTGACACTATTGGCTTTGGTTTAGAATGACCACAGTATTTCCCTGCAGGACCAAAATGCAATTCATAAACAGAGATACATGCAGATTTTCTCCCCTTCTTACAGTTGTACTGTTAGACTGAATGCTTATCATAAATTAATACACAGTGTTATGAAAAAGTCTGGTCACGAACATGTTGGTTATTTTCTAATGAAAAGAACATAATGCAACCACTGCGGGGAACAACCTTAAATGTAACATTTCTACAAACTGTATGAACCACTAACAAAAAAAAACAAAAAAAAAAACAGAACTGGAACCCTCATCAAACTTTTGAACATGCCATTTTACCACCAGTCTTTTAAAAGGCGTACATTAAGCTTTGCAGAAATATTCATGCAGTGGGGCTAAAAGTCTGAGGCCATAAGTGAAAATCCTTTTTTTTTTTTGACTTTTTGTTGACTTTCGTTTCCTTAGCAAATCATATAATCTGCATGAAAAATGGGCGAAAGCTTGAACATTTGAAAAAAAATTCATTCATCTCTGAATATTTGGTAGGTTCCCCCTTTTGCTCTAATGACAGTGTACCCTGTCTGTGTAGGTCCTCAGTCATCCAGGTCATGGTAGACTTCAGTGTTTGCATTGAAGGCAACTGGATTTCTTTTTGGTTCTTGAAGACGTTTCACCTCTCATCCAAAAGGCTCCTTCAGTTCTAGAAGCTGATGGGGAGACCCAGGTATTTAACCTCTATGTAAACCAGTTATCAGCCACCTACAAAGCAGTCTTGAGATCCCTTCCTAGAAGGATTAACCCCCATACACACCTCGACTCATGTTACTCTAACGACTCACATGATGGCAGGGTGGGGCAGCTACTCGTTAATGGGTCACACCTTGACTCCTGTGATCCTAAAGACTCATGTATTGATAGGGTGGGTCAAGGACTCTCAGGACCACCTCTAAGACGAGATGTCAAATCCCTGAGAATCCTCATCAGTTTCTAGAACTGAAGAAGGTTTTTGGAAGAGAGGCGAAACGTCTTCAAGAACCAAGAATAAGTCCAGTTGTCTACAGCTGTGCTCTGGTGCTGCATGGACTCCACAAGTTATTGTTTCACCATATTCTAAAGATCATCTTGTGATGTTACTGAATGCTTGGCTTTCTCTGTTTTCAAGTGCCCCATAAATGCTTGGTGGGACTTCATGTAACTGTTGCAAAGCTTTGTGTAGTGTTTTGGTTCATTATCTGTCTGAAATATGAATCCCCTTCCATAAAGATCCAAACAAGCATTTTGCACTAGTGCTCTCCAACGTTTGATCCCTACTGGAGTTATTTTTCTTCCCTGCAATGCTTATGTTTTTATTTAGAAAATAAGGTCAGCAAAACAGGACGGCACAGTAGTGCAAGTGCTTAGTGCTGATGCCTCACAGCTCCAGAGATCCCCGATTCTGTTTCTGGTTCGGGTGCAAATCAGCCAAGTTGACATTTACACCCTCATCCAGAGTGACTTGCAACCGTACGACGTAGTTTCCAGTCAATGGAGGAACAAGGGTCTTGCATAAAAGTGGCAGATCATCAATGGTGGGACCTGAACCCTTGAACATCTGGTTAATATTCCAATACCTTAACAGCTGTGCTACCACTGTTGGCGATCTAGTTTATTGTAGTTCATTATTTTATGATTGAAGGACAGAAGTTGATGCACTGCCTCACTGGAGATGGGAATCTATGAAATTGTCATAGTAAGAGTCACTGAGGTGTTCAGTTCAACACATTCTACTTCCATTGTTTTGAATGGGTATGTAAAAACAGAGATCCCTGATAAGAAAATGTCTTCATATTTTTGACCATGTAGTGTTTCTGGTATTGCATTTCATTTCCACATACAGAGAGCATCAATAACTAGATCTGAAAAAGCCAGATTCAACAAGAATGTCGTCATGAACTTCATAATTATATTGAAGCATGAACAATTATACTATATTTTACTGTTTTTTTAATTCATTTAGTATACATATGAGGTGACACAGAGGCCAAATCTCCTCGTTAGCTCAATTAAGAGAATTAACCACAAATACATTTTTATAATCTTTCTTACCCATGTTTACCAAGGTTGCCAATAATTTTGGACTTGACTATACAAAGTATATTGATTCACAACCCCTGTGTTTGTATTCTACTCACATTATGTTGAGAATAAGCCAGTGAATTGATTTTAATTCCATTTTGCATGCAGACTTTCGTGTCCTAATGGTTTCATTTCAGTAGAAGGGTAAAAACGAATGCATTACTCCCTCCATCAGAACAGAGCAGTGTGTAATAGCCGAGGCTGCGCATGATCAATATGTGTGGGCAGGTATTTCCCCGGTGTATTATTTCCTCTCACTCATCTTCACTGCTGGAGAAGCTTGCTCACGCTCTGCTTCACCTCTTCCTTAGAACATCACACCTAAACATCTAAGTGTTGGATTATAGCAGGATTCTTACCAATGATTCCCGACTCACCCCAGAGTGTGAGGGAGTCTGCACTGCACGTGTTCGAATCCTTCAGAGAGAAGTCTTGAAAGAACAACATGATCACCTGGAGATGCTTCAGCTCTCTTTTGTTGTATCAATTTTTGTTAATTTTGTGATTACTTCTTTGCATTCAAGTCATGCCCATTGCTTTCTACCTTTTCTCATTAATCCCCAGAGGTGGAAGAGTACTAAAATATTCGACTCAGTTAAAAACACAATTACTGATGAAATTTTACTTAAGTACCAGGAAAATACCGGCCTAAAAATCTGCAAAAAGGACGATGGAGATAAAAATATCTCACCTAGTTGTTGTTAATTCAAACACCTTTACAAATTAAAGTGTAATATAAAATAAAATATGTAGACAAATGACATATAAAAATTTAGGGAGGTATCATATGTGTCATTTTAGTGCAGACCATCCCATAAAACATTTTCAAGCAACACAACCACTGAAGGGCTTTAATAAAGCATGAAAAATAAAGCTGTTGCATTTCTCACACTTAAAGGCAAAGTGGTCCTTTACATATGTCCCGGAGTTCATTTTATTTCCATTGAGTTCAACTTCATTCGTTTCTCTGTCAACTTGGTCTGCACCACTGGTATCTGACTTACCCATCTCCATCTTTCTTGTGATTTTAGTGCCAGTTTGTTCTCCTGCCCATCATTCATTGGAGTCGTCTCCGGGGCATTTTTTATTTTGGTGTTATTTATTTACATTTTTTACTCAGTAAAATATGTGACATAAAATGTAGTGAAGTACTTTAAAAAGTACAAGTACACTAAAAAAAAGTGAGTAAATGTAATGAGCTACTTTCCATGTCTGCAAGTCAGTCAGAATCTGAAAGCTTAAGGATAATTGCAGGATCTGGAGACCGTCTCCCAAAGTCATAGCACACAGGACATACCTTGAAGTCCATCACATGGCTGGGTAAGGGTTGTTGTTTGAGCAGGGATGATCCCCACATCTGGCCTACCTCCCTCAGGCTCAATTGTGTCTGTGTGGTGCCTGATCTAGCCAGTAGACACTGCTGGGTCTTGAACCCATGTCACTGCGATGGTGGACATGCATATGAGAGCCAAACTTTTGCACAAGCAAATTTTGGTTTCATTTTTGAAGCAGGGTTTAAAATGAATTTATATTAAAAAAATACATTTGTTTCCTGTAGGGGTAATTTCATTGTTAGTTTTAAGAGCAGCTAAAACCCAAACCACCCTGACTCCAACCCCTATCTCTAACTTTATCCCAAAACAAGTTTAACTTTACCCCAATATCTAACCTACAGTTCTAACCCTTACCTCAACCTTGACTGCTAGCCATAACACCTAAAACTATCCCAAATCAAAACACATAATAATTTGACCTGGTGTCCCCAAACTTTTGAATAAGATAGCAGTCTTTCTTTGGCCTCTCTAACTCCTGTGTAATCTAGACTCCATGTTGTTGTTGGGGTAATTTCCACTGCTGAATTCCCCTGACTTGCCATCCATCACCACAACACCACACCTGCACACAACCAGGATGAGCCCACTCTACATGTCAAGGATTTTCATAAAGCCACGAGGTCTTTTCTTTCGACTTCACCTACACAATGTCCCTGGAAATCTCCCTATTTATTACAGCCGCACAACCCTCACCAAGCCAACAGAAGCCTCAGTGATTCAGAGTGGATGGATGCCTTCAAATAGTTGCTAAATGTCAAACTGCATATATGCAATGTTTTCATTACTGTCATGTTGCTACCAGGTTTCACTCCACTCAAAGCAGACACGCCTCATTAACATCTTGCAAATATGTATATTTTCCACATGTTACAGACATCTGTGTGCTCACTGGAAAGAATCCAAGTTATGTCTTGCTCTGAACAGCCTTTTAAAAGCTCACTTCTTGAAGTCTCTGGGAGTATTAGCACGCCAGTGGCAGCTGGTGGTTTTTTAAAATCGGGGAAGGACATATGTTCAGAAATCATCACTTCATTTTACTTGTCTGCCATAGCAGCAGGTTTCCTATATCCTTCCAGTGGGGCTGCAGTTTATTCCTGTTGCCTACCACAAAGCTATTTTACATAGTAACACTAATTCTGTTATTTTTGCAATTGGTAAATTCTCTTATTGACAAAAAAAATATGACACTCAGATAGAAATGTAGGATTGCTGCCAATCTTGGCATGCATTTATTACTCAGGCAGATACTTTTTGCCCAGTTGACAGACTTTGAGAGGAGGTGCATCACTGAACTGAGAGAAGCAGGATGGACATTTCGACAAATTGTCCTCCATCTAGGCCGTTCTGACCTAGCTGTGTGTGAGGGGTTTTAAAGAAAATAAAATCTAGTTTAATAAGCAAACAGTACAATATTGCAGTAAGATATTTGATCATTTGATTTGCTAAAATGGTGAATTCCACCAAGATTAGTGAAGATACACTTTTGGTAAACATTTCATTAGCCGTCTTGCATTTCCTCTTTTACAAGTAGTACTCTAATTTTATTTCCATCCAGATCTTCCATGTCTGTGATTTTCTCCATCCTCCCCTGAGAAAATTACAGGTGGAATTATACCATGTTTCACCAAACTCAGCGGTACTCTGATAATTAGAGCTAGTCCTGGACTCTCCATGATTCTACACGCAGATGTCACCTCGTGCGTTAAAAAGAAAACTATTTTGACCACTGCTTTCTGTTGTAGAACTTCTATTTAGTTAGAAGAAAGTCAATCAGAATCATATCTACAAAAGATCTCGTGTTTATTTGGACCAGATGTCAGGAGAACTCTATTCTGATGTCACTCAGAGAGCAGTGAACTAGAAAATTAAACCAACAAGCCATACATTGCTGGCTGATTAAAGGCACCTACAGGTATAAAACATTATTTAATATTGAAATATGCACTATATAATTCTAATAACAGTATACTCTGTAATATACAGTATTATTAGTTGTATGTATATAATGGCAAGGTCTTTCACTCAGTTACATGTGACAAAAACATCCAGGTAGTGCACATTACAACCAACTGTATAATCTATATGAATGCCTTCATTTCAATATTTACACTTTTTAAGCTTGTGAGTATCCTACATTGCACATAATCTTTATCATCATGAAAATTATACCATATATTTTCAGGTCAAATTTTAAAACACTCGAAAGTATCAGTACCTTACTGTTGTGTAGCATTTACATTTACAGCATTTAGCAGCATCCCTCATTTGTTTATAATGATAAGGCCCACTCGTCAGGACAGTGAGCCTTTCCTGTGTATGCCAGTCCCTCACACACATCTGAGTCTGAGTTTGGCCTGTGGCCGGAGGCTGAGAATGTCAGTGTAGCTCTTGTCAGTGTGGAAACACCATCCACCAGCCCCTGCTTTCCTGTGACTGATGGATATATGATATGAACTACAGCTCCGGAACATTCTCTCAGCATCTCACTTCAAAGTGTGAAATGGTGTTTTTTGGATGAATGACTAACGCTGAAATATAAGGAGTGCTCTGTCGATATGCAATGAGGTTTACACTAAGAATAGATAATAATCTGGATTAATAAAACACAACAACGGTGTAACTGACATATCAGAGACATATCATAACCTCTCAAAATATCCCATTTTCCCCAGCTTTATTACTCGCAATTTCTCTAACTTTTTCCAGTTGTATTTACACGATATGGTCTGCAACATGAAGTGAAAAAAAATTAATAAATCTAATCAATTATTGATTTTATTATTATCAATTATTGACTTTAATTAGTAAAATACTGGGTTTGGATTCAGTGGTGCTTAAAAGTTTGTGAACCCTTTAGAATTTTCTAGATTTCTGCATAAATATGACCTAAAACATCATCGGATTTTCACGAGTCCTAAAAGTAGATAACGAGAACCCAGTTAAACAAATGAGACAAAAATATTATACTGGTCATTTATTATTGAGGATAAGAATATTAGTGAGTGGCAAAAGTATGTGAACCTTTGATTTCAGTACCTGGTGTGACCCCCCTGTGCAGCACTAACTGCAAGTAAACGTATTCCTGTAGTGTTGATCAGTCCTGCACACAGCTTGGAGGAATTTTAGCCCTTCCTCCGTACAGGAACAGCTTCAGCCTCTGGATGTTGGTGGGTTTCCTCACATTCAGTGAGTCACTTCATGGGACAATGTCTGACATTTTCCTTTAGAATTCTCGATATAATTCAGAAGTCATTGTTCCATCAATGAGGGCAAGCATCTTGTCCAGATGCCAGCAACATCAGGCCAAAACCATGATTTACTACCACCACCATGTTTCACCATGTTGTGCTATAGCAGGCTTTGATAGATCCCTGTCTTTAAATAATCAGGGTGCCCACTCACACCTGATTGTCCATCCCATTGATGAAAACACTGACTCTAAATCACTTCAAACTTTTTGGTTTAAAAGAAAAGCGTCATGTTTGGAGAACAAAGTCCCGTCAACTCATGTCGACTTCCTTCACTCCCTTTTTCATCTCTCTCAACTGTTGGAAGAACTATTACATGCCTTGCTCTTGGAGTGATCTTTGTGGTCGACCATCAGGGGAGCGGTAACATGGTATTGAATTCCTCCATTTTGTACACATCGGTCTGACTGTGGATTGGTGGAGCCCAAACTCTTAGAGATGGTTTTGTAACCTTTTCCAGCCTGATGACATCAACAACTCTTTTTCTGAGCTCCTTAGAAATCTCCTTTGTTTGTGCCATGATACACTTCCACAAATATTTTGAGAAGAGCAGACTTTGATAGATCCCTGTTCTTTAAATAAAACAGGGTGCCCACTCACACCTGATTGTCATCCCATTGATTGAAAACACCTGACTCTAAATTCACCTTCAAATGAACTGCTAATCCTAGAGGGTCACATACTTTTGTCCACTCACTAATATGTAATATTGGATCATTTTCCTCAATAAATGAATGACCAAGTATAATATTTGTCTCATTTGTTTAACTGGGTTCTCTTTATCTATTTATAGAACTTGTGTGAAAATCTGATGATGTTTTAGATCATATTTATGCAGAAATATAGAAAATTCTAAAGGGTTCACAAACTTTCAAGCACCACTGTATATGATCAACCCCTTTAGAGTAACCATAATAAACTTGCTCAGGTACAACCAGTCACCTTTTAAATCACACACCAGGCCACCTTGACATCAACTTTAGAGGTTTTTATTACTTCAGTTTAAAACCGGCTGTTCCTTTAGGGTTGCACTACCAGTAGGGTCGTTAACACAAATAATTCATCATGGTTGGAAAGGTGCTTTCATAAAGGATCCGGAACACAGTTGTGGAAAGGCACAAGTTAACAGAAGGATGCAAAAAACTATCCCTCAAAGTACGATTCACAGCATTATTAAGAAGTAGAAAGTGTATGACAGAACCACCATCTTGCCTGTAATGTACTGATCCCTCCCTCCGAACTAGATTTACATTTACATTTACAGCATTTAGCAGACACCCTTATCCAGAGCGACTTACAATTGATACAGTCTTACAATCCAAGTTATTGTGGGTTAAGGGTCATGCTCAAGGACCCAACAGTGGCAGCTTGGCTGAGGGGGGATTTGAACCCTGGATCTTCTGGTCCATAGTCCAGTGCCTTAACCGCTAGGCTACCAAAGTCTAGATGGCCAAACCAGGAGAAAATTGATCAGCAGGCCAGTGGCGACTTTGACGGACCTAAAAGTCTTTATTATAGCTGAGATTGTTAAGTCTGTACATGTGATAGCAATCACACAATGCCGGTTTGTATGCCAGGTTGGCAAGAAAAAGTGATGATTTGCACTTCTGAACTTTTCTGAATGTTGGGTGAAAGCAAAACACAACTCAACACCACAAAATAAAAAAAGAACCCACCATACCTACTGTGAAGCACTGTGGTAGAAACATTATGGTCCCTGGTCAGGACTGAAGAGAAACTGATGCTGCCTAGTACAACCAAATTCTTGAGGAAAATCTATATCACTCCTGTTCAATCATCACTACACTGCTTACCAGTTAAATTCCGCATTGATTACAAAATACTTCTTATAACTTATAAAGCTCTACATGGCCTGGCCACACATTATCTGAGTGACCTCTTAGTTTTACAATCCAACTCGTCTACTTCCTTCGCAGGGTGCAGGACTTCTTTTGGTTCCTAGAATTAAAAAAGTCACGCAGGGGGAAAGGCTTTCTCATACATGGCCCCCCAACTATGAAATAAACTTCCCACTTTCGTTTGAGACTCAGACACTCTCCAAAGTTTTAAGTCTAGGCTAAAGACATACCTATTTGCACAGGCTTTTGACTAGACTTAGACCGGGATGCATGGCTTGGGTCACTGTGGCCGTAGTCTGGAGTCATGTCTGGCCTTCCTGCCTTGTCCTTTAGCCGGGAGTGTCGGGTGGGCGGTCTGGTTGAACTGGGCTTCGGTCCTCGTGATCTTGACTCATGCATCCTTGCCTTAGAATAAGGGCAGAGCTGGGGGTTCATAGTCATCGAGTCTTATGGTGATCAGAGACATTGGGTTGCTGTCTTCTGCCTCCCGTGGGGTTGCCAATGTCTCATGTGATCCCTCTTGGCTGTGTTTCCTACCAGTTCTCCTCTTTCTAGCTATGCTGCTATAGCTAATGCTGCCGGGGTCTCATGCTACACATGGCATCAGTGATTGACATGGCATCAGTGATTGTTAATAGACACTGTGCTTTGTTCCGGTACCAGTTCCTGCCCCACACATGATGTTCATCCGCTGCAGCTCCACTCAAGCTGCTTCCGTCATCAGCTCCAGCCCCATCATACCCGGGCCACTTAATGCCGATGTGCATACTTCACATTTTCGAACTATGACTCCATGACTTTAGTTTCGCTATTAGATTTATCATCAATGCCGCCAAAGTCGGTTGGGTCTTTTTTTGAGTCTTGGTCCTCCCAAGGTTTCTTCCTATAACACTCAGGAGTTTTTCCTGCCACTGTCGCCCTAGGCTTGCTCAATTTGGGATTGGACGTAGTTATTAGGAGATAATCTAAACTTGTAAAGTTGCTTTGAGACAATGCTCCATTGTAAAAAGCGCTATATAAATAGATCTGACTTGACTTGACTTGACTATAGCCCTCTGCTCGACAGCTTTGGCTTCAAGACAATAACCCATCACCAAAACCTCCCAAAAAAACAAGCCAAAACAAAACACAACAAAATAAAACAAAACAAAAAAAACAAAGCAGTAGCTTAAGAATAGGAAAGTGATTGTCCTAGAGTGGCCAAGTCAGAGCCCCGACCTAACTCCGATAGAAAATGTGTAGATGTTCTTGAAGAGACCAAGTACAATCACCAAAAAATTGACTGAACATGAACAATTCTGCAAAGAAGAATTAACAAATATTCTCCAGTCTAGATATGCAAAGCAGATAGAAACCATATCCAAACTGATGAACCTAATTAAAGCATTGCATTAAAGTACTGAATAAGAGGGCTGATCACTTTTCTTACCACCCTTTTATTCAAGTTTTACAGTTTTAAAAATTATGTTGGAGTGTTGATGCCTTTGTTCTTGTTACTTGAATGTTGTAAGGTAAACGAGAAAATAAAGCTGGTAAAATTGATTTTAATGGTGACCGTTTTAAAGAGGTACAATGGTTTTCCATAGGCACTGTAACAGCTTGTTCTCATTTGTGCAGCATTTATATTTTGGCGCACACATGGCTTAAGTAGACCATTGTGCTCAATATAATGCCTAAGATGCGGCTGGTCCAATCAAGGCTGAGTTGTGGCTGGGTTCTGGCAGCGAGATTCAGATGAGATCATGTCCCATCCTTTCCTGGAGGTATGAGCCAGTTGAAAATGGTAGCTTTGGGTCACAACTTTCATTTCTTATCTGTTGTGTCTCATTCAGTATTGATACTCAAAATCAATTTCTTGTCACATTTGGAGTAAATATTCAGGGGCAGATTACTGAGGTACCAGCCAAAGGCCAGTGTTTACAGTGCTGTCTGTATCACAGGTTTGTTCTCATCCAGCCAAAAATCCTCTTAAATATCATCAGTCCAGTGTAATTCAGTTATGCCTTGCTGAAGGAAGTGAATGTGAGGTGCTACCATGTTATGCCAGCTCAGGTCACGTAGTTAACTTCCTAAACAATATAAAAATCACTTGTCTGTGGGTCTACTGTAGTACCTTGTATTGGCAATGGTTTACCCACAGCCCTTACTGGCCAAGCTTTATTCCAGTTTATTATATTAACAACACATTTTATTTATAATGCACCTTTCATTTTAGATAAACATCTCATGGTACTACATAAGTACTCAACACATTAATAAAACTAGAAAAAAGAACCACTGGTAGCACCTTACAATTGCTCCCACAGTTGATTTATTCACACCAACCTGCTTGCCTATTGTAGATTCACTCTTCCCAGCCTGCTGCAGGTCTACAATTTTCTTCCTGGTGTCCTTCGACAGCTTTTTGGTCTTGGCCATGGTTGAGTTTGGAGTCTGACTGTTTGAGGCTGTGGACAGGTGTCTTTTATACAGATAATGAGGTCAAACAGGTGCCATTAATACAGGTAACCAGTGGAGGACAGAAGAGCTTCTTAAAGAAGAAGTTACAGGTCTGTGAGAGCCAGAAATCTTGCTTGTTTGTGGGTGACCAAATACTTATTTTCCACCATGATTTACAATTAAATTCTTTAAAAATCCTACAATGTGATTTCTTGGATTTTTTTTCTCATTTTGTCTCTCAAATTTGAAGTGTACCTATGATGAAAATTACAGACCTCTCTCATCTTCCTAAGTAGAAGAACTTGCACAATCAGTGGCTGACTAAATACTTTTTTTGCCCATATATATATAAGGACTTCCTAAGTGAAAATGTCTTTCAGCCAGTTTTAAAAGCAGTCAGGGCCTGTGGAACCCTTAGATGGTGAAGAAAGGGCAGCTGAACAAATGCACAATTTCCCACCGTATGCAGGTACGTTCTCAATCTGGTGCATTTGTTTATGTAGTTGTATGCAACTGTGTTGCAAATAATTGTTGGAACCCATTTCTAGAATTCAAGGGGTCACTGTAGCATTGAGAAAAGATCCCCCATCTGTCCTCCCTTCCCTCAGGCATAGCCCTATCATGCTTCTGGAAGACACTGTGACAATGGGCTAGCATATTAGAGCTCTGTACCACCTGAGTGCCTCTAATGACACGATGCATTACTACATAGAGTTGGAAAGCTCGGGAACCCCTTGGAATCAACATTTCCACATTAATTACTCATCTGACCTTTATCAGTCATAATACAAAACACATTCTGCCTAACCTTATAAAACACAAATAAAAAGGTTATATTATCATGTCTGAACATCTGGGAGTAATCAAACCACAATAAACACACACTGTCTACAAATGGTGGACATTCGGTACTGTTCCCAATCTCCCTTAGAGTAGGATCTTTAGAATCTCTGTAACCATACTAAACAATTAATAAAAGGACATTTCAGAGAAAGTCAGTGCTTTCCAAAAACATTTATGCAAAACAATCATATGGACGTTCCATAATAATAAAGAAACAAATGAGACTTTTTTTGTGGAAAAACACTACCCTACGTTAGGATTAAACAGTTAGTTTAGTTATTTGTTAGTCTTTTTATAACTATAGACGAATTATAGCTCTATAAACTGCTTGCCTTTATTTTCAATCAATTATTCAGCAGCTCTGGTGCCTCAGTCATAGGAGTCAGCTGCTGGAAACACCAGTTCCTGAGGGCAGGGATCAAATCTTGGGTTGGGCTTCCAACATGAAGGTTCGAAGATAGACTGGTGCCCTGTCTACATAATAATAATATCTACTAAAACATAATATCTAATAATAATCATTTTAGTAATTTAAATGATCTAAAATGACCAATACCCAAAGTGCACCTTCAGTGTTATGTATTTTCCTTACACTCTAAGTGTATGGGCATCATGTCTTCAGTTGTAAGGTGAGGGTCTAATCTTACTGATAGCAGTTAATACCAGGTTCTGTGTGTTTATAGGGGCTACAAACAGCCCTTGCCCTGCTCTTCCATTATCATAATGAGATAGTGAAGTGCCTCTCACTGCAAGAACTGCAGGAACATAATGTTCCCCTGACATTTCCTATCCAGATAGCACAAACACATGCAGAAGTTCCAATCAAGAGCCTTGTTGGGTGAGTAAACAAATGTGTAGTGACTCAATTAAAATTAATTGCACAAAGAATTTTACTTTTCAAGTACTTTTTATAAGTAAGTGATGTCTCATTCACAGCCCACGCTAGGTGAACATCTGGGTTAATGACTTGACTGAGCTATGAAAGAGCAACCACTGAGCTT
Source organism: Ancistrus triradiatus (assembly GCA_025084515.1). Classification (NCBI taxonomy): domain Eukaryota; kingdom Metazoa; phylum Chordata; class Actinopteri; order Siluriformes; family Loricariidae; genus Ancistrus; species Ancistrus triradiatus. The sequence goes on along the minus strand of JAJAGP010001068.1, from coordinate 220,682 downwards.
TGAAATATTGCAGTGGTACACATGATGAAGGACACCCTGCTGTTAAAGAGAGGACTCTACAGCAATACTAGTCAATACCCTGTATTAAGCTATCCTCACTGGAAAGGCATGCTTTAAAAATGTAGGAAAAAGGTAGGGAATCCCTCACAGATTTTGGAATATTCATTATTGGATTAATTTTCCCAAAACAAGCTACAGTCATAGAACTGGCTTTGACCATACATAATTCAAAGCACAAAGGGTGCACAAACATTTTTCTTGAACCTTTACACTCACAGGTATTTTGGTTTAGCCCTGATTTTGAATCATTCTTCCTTTTAATTATTGTGATTAAGTGAAAGTGCCCAATCTTGATTAGCTGTAGCGTCATTTACTTTGCCATATCAGATGACCTCTCCCAATCATTGGGAACTAATTTGGTCTGTCTTTGCTTGGGGCTCCTGCTAAACAACACTGTGAACTGATAGCCATATTGTCAGGATTTAATTAACAGGCTTAAGTGAGTGAACGTACAGGCAGCGCCTCAGCATGAAATCATGCATGAGCAGGAGCTGTCAGTCTGTCAGCCAGTCGCAATCTGGAGATTTTTAATTTGATTTTTAATAAGAAGCGACTGCGAGTTTGACTAATCGCAACAAAATTACACAATATGAAATCTGACTGAAGACATGAGCCTATTTAAGTCATCACAGACTCACCTCAGGCCACTTTGGGATGTTCAGGAACGTCATATATGAGAGCGTATTCGTTTCTGAAACTAACGAGTAGGTAAATAAGTACGTAGAATTCGAAGTGCTTTACAAGCAGGACATAAAAGCCTGATTAAAAGGAGATAAACAATACAACTATACATCAGCAAGGCAAGAAAACACATCAAACTAGTGAACCTCCAGCTGATTCAAAGTGCAGTCTAAACGGATTAAGTAAAAGATTAAAAAATGTATGTCAAACAGCCAAAATAACAGAAAATAGCTACAACTGTATTAGCAGCCTTCATGAAGCTGAAATCACTTTCTTGCTCATTGTGAAATGTGGAATAAAAATGGAGGAGAGTGTTGTATGTCTACTTTATTAGCCCACTTTATTAGGTTCACCTTCCTAGTTCCAGGATGGACCCCCTTTTGCCTTCAGAACTATGTTTTTCAACATAAATCACATAATCAGCATAACAATCAGCAAAAACAGTCATTGCAGATTTTTTTTTAAAAGATTCAAGGTTTGAAAATTATGTTGCTTATATGACTTTAAAATAAAAAAAACATTATATTAAATTCGAGTAAAATCCAAATTAGAAGCATTTGCAAAAGTGGATGAAGTCTTTTTGCCTGCACTCAGTATATAAACTGCAATCACGTTTTAACAGAAAACAGCAACTTTATTTAAAATTGCTGTCTTTATAATAAACACTATTTTCACCGTCTTCCCTTGATTGCTGCAAAACAGGAGTTCACTGTAACTTCTCTGATGGAACGCTGCTTAGGAGTCATGAAAAACACAACAGAATGAGCACACTAATGAGCAGAACCATATAAATCCATATTAGGATTTAATAGGGAAGTGTAAAAAATCAAACTCTGTTCCCTCTTTGGTAATGATGTTTTGACACACATAGTCAAGCAGCAAATATGTGATTAAAAGTGCTTCCCCCGCTGCCCTATAAAAAGGCTCTCAGAGGCTACTTTTTGGTAGTGTACCTCTTGGTGAAAGATTGTTGACTGCAAGACTTACTCAAAGACATTTTGCCCAGTTGACAGACTTTGAGAGGGGGCTCATCATTGGACTGAGAGAAGCAGGATGGTCATTTAAATGAACTGTCCGCCATCAACACTGTTCTGACCGAGCTGTTAGGAGGTGTTGGGAGCAGTGGTTCCATGAGGGAACAAGCTCTGGACGGCCCACATCCACAGTTTGATTCCACAGTTCTGTTATCCACCATCCAGACACAAGTGGCACCTTCATTACACGCCCCTCTGCCTGGACTATTTTCAAGAAGTTGTTGTCACAGTGCCCATTATGTGTCCTGCCATTGACATACAGCTGTTGTGAATGAGAAACCTGGTCTGCTATGGACTGGAACTGCATTGTCCATTGTCAGCGTCGAGCATGGAGGCCTCATGGTGAGCTCTTCAATACTACCTTTACTGTGGGATGACACACTGCCACCAACTGCTGGTGTGATGGATGATGGTCTACTGATTCAGCTGCAACATCGCCAAAGGATACCCTACAGAACCCGTTTACCTCCAATACCCATCCGTATTTCATCTCTCATCTAATGTTTGCTGTTCTTTACAAAACAAATAGCGTACTCACATGTAGTGCATTACTGTAAGTTCTGTCTTGAATTGACTTTAGCAGAGCAAAACTTATAAAACAGGAAAAATCATGAATACAAATCACACCATTCGGTTCAGCTGAAATTACGTAAACCCAATTACACCCAATACAAAGGGTTATTTGAATTTTAAAAACATCCCCACTTCCCTCAGGCCATAGTCTCCCCCTGACAACCAGGTAGGATATATGATATTATATGGAGCAGTATTGGAATCAGCTGCATAAAGACAATTAGCTGTTTATGGGGAGAGCAGTAAAGAAAGGCAGGGAGAAAGATTTATGCCCATGCACAAGGTTTGTTTTGCAGTCCTCTCCACTGCAGGAAAAGTGATTTATGAAAGCATTTGTCAGCGGTAATAAAGCAGTTTCTAATGAAGCCAGATGAAGGTGACCTTGCTGTGGAGAGAAGATTTTACTTAGAAGTGTGTATTGTTACACTGTACGTGGGTGGATACAGCAGGGCCGTTGATGAGAGTGATGGAACAAAAAGGCACACTGGCTATATGCCTTTATGAAATTTGGAAATGTAATGTAGATGTATGGCTGTGCGCGAGTATGAAAATGCACAAACACCTTCCATCTTTGTACAGATAGTATAAGCACAAGCACTACTGTAAATGAAACTGTCGAAGCCACCAGTTCACAATGGCAGCAGGTAAACTCTACATACAGGTAAATAATTTAGGATTTATTAAAGTACAGTTGTGCTAAAAGGTTTGTGAAGTCCTAAAAGTAGATAAAGAGAACCCAGTTAAACAAATGAGGCAAAAATATTATACTTGGTCATTTATTTATTGAGGAAAATGATCCAATATTACACATTAGTGAGTCGCAAAAGTATGTGAACCTCTAGGATTAGCAGTTCGTTTGAAGGTGAAATTAGAGGCAGGTGTTTTCAGTCAATGGGATGACAATCAGGTGTGAGTGGGCATCCTGTTTTATTTAAAGAACAGGGATCTATCAAAGTCTGCTCTTCACAACACATTTTTGTGGAAGTGTATCATGGTACAAACAAAGGAGATTTATGAGGACCTCAGAAAGAGCTGTTGATGCTCATCAGGCTGGAAAAGGTTACAAAACCATCTCTAAAGAGTTTGGACTCCACCAATCCACAGTCAGACAGATTGTGTACAAATGGAGGAAATTCAAGACATTGTTACCCTCCCCAGGAGTGGTCGACCAACAAATATCACTCCAAGAGCAAGGTGTGTAATAGTTGACGAGGTCACAAAGAACCCCAGGGTAACTTCTAAGCAACTGGAAGGCCTCTCTCACATTGGCTAATGTTTTTTAATGTTCATGAGTCCACCATCAGAAGAACACTGAACAACAATGGTGTGCATGGCAGGGTTGCAAGGAGAAAGCCACTGCTCTCCAAAAAGAAAATTGCTGCTTTCGTCTGCAGTTTGCTAAAGATCACGTGGACGAGCCAGAAAGGCTATTGGAAGAATGTTTTTGTTGGACGGATGATACCAAAATAGAACTTTTTGGTTTAAAGAAAAGCGTTTATTTTTTGTAGAACTATTACATGCCTTGCTCTTGTAGTGATCTTTGTTGGTCGAACCACATTCTGGGGAGGTTAACAATGGGTCTTGAATTTCCTCCATTTTGTACACAATCTGTCTGACTGTGGATTGGTGGAGTCCAAACTCTTTAGAGATGGTTTTGTAACCTTTTCCAGCCTGATGAGCATCAACAACTCTTTCTCTGAGGTCCTCAGAAATCTCCTTTGTTTGTACCATGATACACTTCCACAAACATGTGTTGTGAACAGCAGACTTTGATAGATCCCTGTTCTTTAAATAAAAGGGTGCCCACTCACACCTGATTGTCATCCCATTGATTGAAAACACCTGAGTCTAATTTCACCTTCAAATTATCTGCTAATCCTAGAGGTTCACATACTTTTGCCACTCACTAATATGTAATATTGGATAATTTTCCTCAATAAATAAATGACCAAGTATCATATTTTTGTCTCATTTGTTTAACTGGGTTCTCTTGATCTACTTTTAGGACTTGTGTGAAAATCTTAGGTCATATTTATGCAGAAATATAGAAAATTCTAAAGGGTTCACAAACTTTTAAGCACCACTTTATGTAGTATAAATAGTAGTATAATAGTAGTATAATACAGTATTTAAATTATGCAACTATTATATTTATACTACATATACTATTTAGTATTGCTAATCCCTTACTATTATTGTTTTATTATGTTATTATTTATTAGAGTAGAATCAGGAATCTTTTTTCCAATACAATCTTTGGAGAATTGTGCGAAGTTACCTGGACCAATACGGCAACAACGCTGACGCATGATCCAGCAGCCAGTGCGGTGTCTAGGTATATATGTCTATGTTCTCATCAGGGGTCTAGACTTTTGGTAAAGCTGCTTTGTGGCAATGTTAAAGACTAAGCAACTTATTTGGTGTAGCTGCTATATCTATCTGTCTACAGATCTTCAACTTCAGCAACCTCTTTTCCAGATAAGGGTCATGATCGGTCCGGGTTCTATCCCAAAAACACTGGGCACACTGTGGGAATAACACTGAGGCATCACAGAGTCAGGCAGTCGATGGGCCATTTATGAGGACCCAGTGTTTACTTAGGGTCATGTTGGAGTGACTAACTGGAGGCTGGGATTAAACCTTTTTCATTGGAGCTCTGTGGCACCAGCACTGCTATTGTTCTTTCATTAGTATGGTACAAGTAACCAAACAGAAATATAATTGTACACAGTGTACCCTATCAAATGGAACATTGCATAAGATTTTGTACAGCCTCACACACACACACACACACACACACACACACACACACACACACACACACACACTGACTGCTATATTCAATTTGCAATTAAAGAAAAATGGCCATCCAGCATCCAGAGGGACACGTCTACATTTCAAGCCTTGATGAGAGTGTTTACTTACAAGTGAGTCTCGCTGGTCGAGTTATTTCTGAGGAGCCTGCTTTACTTAGCCATGATTTAGGTCATCAAGATTTCATGCATTCACAGTTAAATATCAAATCTAAAACCCTTGATTTGTCTAAAGCTTTAGAATAAAAGTCAAAAGTCAAAGTCACATTTTTTTCTGTAACACTTTTTTCTATAGCAGCTTTACAACTTTCTTTGGTGTCCAAACTCTATCATTGGGGCCAAATGTGGCTTGTGGACAGATTTTAATCATCCCGTAGCATCATACTTACAAAACATTGTTAATGGCCCGCTGGAACGTTGCAATTTTTCCTTTCACCTGACGGTGGCTGCAGTACGTGAATGACGCAATTCAGACTGATCGATCGCCACTTGAGATCCTGTGTGTCACAGATACAGCTGTCAAACCAGACCTAACTAGTTTCCAGTGGGCCGTCTCTTCTGGTAAGTTGTAGCATCGGGTTTGAACCTAAACACAATGACTATTTGTAGAATGTTTTAGCTGGTATAGACTTGCTTTGTTATTAAGCTCCACAGGTCTGGTAATGCATAGCAACTGAGTAGCCTAATAAAATACAACATACATGAGAAATACGTGATGGAAGATACTTGGAAGATACTTGACATGTTTTACAGATATACAGTATATATATCTCACTTACCTTGTCTAATTATGCTAGGACTGCAGTTACCATCAAAGAAACCGAGCCGTTTGTTTTTTTGGAGAGGAGGTTACACACAAATACGTATCGTTTAATTAAAATGCATTTGTTAATATTGCTTATTTCCTTTTTATTTTATAGATAAAACCATAAAGGTCCTGGATCCATGCCCTCCAAATCTGAGAGGTACCGGATCTTGTTCCAGCAGCATCTGGGACAGTTTTAAGTAGTGATGTCAATATGAAAGCAGTCAAAAGCAAAGTTACTGGAAAAAACCCAGTTTTGAAAAAACAGCAATATGTACTGTGGTTCATTTCAGCATAATATAATTCTCAGAAATCTGGGGAAGTGCTCAGAGATGACTGGTTTTCCTCCCTCCAGCCAGCCTCGACTTAGTGAATTAGGTGACATAGATCATGTTGAAGGAATACGAGTTCCCTTCCCAAATCTAAATTACAATCCAGCTTTTTACAAGCAGAAACTCAATCACGAAGGAGAGCATCTTTCTTTACTTGATGCTCTCATCAATAGAAGATCAATGCACGTTCAGTGAACTGTACGATCAGCATTTATATACTTCACTAGCAACCCATTCAACCTACAGCCCCTGAATTGAATTAAGCATGTGTGAAAACACTCATGTACGGCAGTGTGAGTGAAGCTTACACGTCTTTTCGTCAAGGTCTTATATTGACAAGGGGAAAATCAATTCTTCAGAAAATCCCAAAGACTTTCAAACTTTCATGATGAGGACTCTGGTGGCCAATAGATTCATATGAAAGTGATTCCTCATGCTCCCAGAACCACTCGTTCAGAATTTGAGCCCAATCTTGCCATTGTCATTCTGGAATATGCCTGTCATCACCAGGGAACAAAAAAATCCATTAAAGGGATAACCTAGTTATTCAATACATTCAGGTACTCTGCTGAGTTTATTTTATTGTCACATAACATTGCTAAGCCTTGACCTTTTTGAGTCTTGTTCTTCCTATAAGGATTCTTCCTTATAACCTTTACGGAGATTTTCCTTGCCACTGTCGCCCTAGGCTTGCTCATTTTGGGTTTGCCCTTAGAGAATAGAAAATAATCTAAAATTGTTAAGCTGCTTTGAGACACTGCTCCATTGTAAAAAGCGCTACAGAAATGAAGCAACCCCAGATCATAACACTGCCTCCAGAGGCACTATACATGATGGGTGCATGGCCTCATTCCTTACCCTGTGAATCACTCTACAATAGGGTAAATCTGGGCTCATCAGACCATGTGACCTTTTTCCATTGCTCCCAGAGTCCACTTTTTATGCTCCCTAGCAAAGTTAATCCTTTTTAGCAGATTAGTCTCAGTAACAAGGTTTTCTTGTGGACACACAACTGTTCGGTGCCACTCCTGTGAGTCCTCATCTAAGCCAACCAAGAATGTTGGGTTCGTTTTTGAGTCTTGGTCCTCTGAAGGTTTCTTCCTTATAATGTTGTCATAGGCATGCTCAATTTAAGTTTGGCCTTAGATTAGATTAAAAGATCATCTAAAACTGTAACATGAGAAAATGGGACTGTGGTAGCCTAGCGGTTAAGGTACTGGACTATGGACCAGAAGGTCGAGGGTTCAAATCCCACCTCTGCCAATCTAGCACTGTTGGGTCCTTGAGCAAAACCCTTAACCCACAACTGCTTGGATTATAAGACTGTACCAATTGTAAGTCACTCTGGATAAGGGCTAAATGCTGTAAATGTAATGTAATGTAAGAAAATACTCCATTGTAAATAAATCTGAATTGACTTGACTTGAGTTCTCATCACATTTGGAAATGCTCTTACTTTTGCTATTAACTTTTTTCTGACCACATTTCTTCTGAGAAGATGAGGCTTCACTACTATGCTTCCATGTTTTAATCATATATTGGACAGTTCTTAATCCAATCCCAGTCCTTTGAGCAGTTTCCTTAGTTGTTTTCTATGCTTGCTAAGAATCTCTCCACAAGCACAGGACACATTTTATGACATGGTTGTTTAAGAAATGATTAAAGGAACATAGTGATGTTGAAACAGACTATCACTGTAGTAATTTGCTGATCTACAACTCTTAAGTATCTGCTTATTTGAATCCAAAAGGTGACTATTGGGGGGGGGGGGGCAGGCAATATTTTATATTTTACAGCCATATTTATTGTTTATTATTCTTCGTGTCACACCACATTCCACACAAAGCCTTACAATACACTTCACCGTGAGCAGCTGACAGACTGTACTCTCTCACCGGGGATACACATCACAAAATGGATTCCCCTAACAAGCAGTCTCGTATATCATCCTGTGAGCTGCACTCTTCCCAAGTCACATCATGGAAAGACAGAAATTCAAGTCAGATGGAATCTGTAAGCTCTTCAGCCTTCTTTGAGCTGGATTTCAATACGACCTTTAGTGGACATCTAATCAGGGTCTTTAAATGGTTGCGAAGACATACTGCCAAAGAGACATTAAATATTCAGATGATGGCTAGTTAAAAGACAGATTGAATGTAAATGAAAGAAGCTGGACTGAACGCGTGTTAGAGGAAAATGTGGTGAGAATGTGGGAAAGTCGTATTCAATATCGCTCATTCTGTGAGGGCAAGACCTCTAAAAATAGATGTGCTGAAATGCCACCATCAGTCACAAGAAACAATGGTTATTATGTTCAGTGTCAAACAATAAAGAATGAAACAAAATATTGTTCATACAACCTGTCCAATATGTCCATCACAATACCCAATTTAGCTGTTTTGGCAGCGGCGGTGCTTTGTTATATGCAAAGCAGAAAAGATTCAGCCCCAGGTACAACCGCAAATCAGAAAAAGTTGGGACAATATGGAAAATGCAAATTTAAAAAGAACAAAGCAATGTGCCTTACATTAACTTTGACTTCATTGCAGACAGTATGAACCCGAGATATTTCAGTTTTTTTCTGGTCAACATAATTTCATTTGTTAATAAATATCCATTCCTGCATTTCAGGCCTGCAACACACTCCAAAAAAAGTTGGGACAGGTTCTGTTTAGGGCTACCAATAATAATGATGTGATTTCAAACAGGTGATGTCAACAGGAGATTATAATCGTATCCACAAAAGATTGAGTCTTTGAAGAGTAAAGATGGGCAGAGGATCTCGAGTTTATCAACAAATGTGTAAGAAAATTATTATAATGTTTAAAAACAATGTTCCTCAAAGAAAGACTGGAAGGGATTTACCGATTTGTTTTTGTTTTGCATTGTCTTGTTGAAAAATGGATGGACGTCCCTGGAAAAGGCGTCGTCTTAAAGGCAGCTGATGTTGCTCTAAAATCTCAGTGTACTTTTCTGCATTAATGCTGCATCACAGAAGTGTAAATGACCTTTACCAAGGGCTCTGACCCGAACCCATACCATGACAGAGCCTGGCTTTTTGCTTTTCGTCTCTGGTCTGATGCACACGGTCTCCATTTTTTCCAAAAAATACCTGGAATACTGATTTATCTGACCACAATACATGTTTCCACTCTGTGACGGTCCATCCTAGATGCCTCTGAGCCTTGGGAAGTAAAAAAATAGATGCCGTGTGCTCCAGACCAAAGTCGAAAAGGACTATCAAGAATGTTACCAGCAAAAAGCCAGGCTCTCTCACGGTATGGGGTTGGGTCAGAGCCCTTGGTAAAGGTCATTCACACTTCTGTGATGCAGCATTAATGCAGAAAAGTACACTGAGATTTTAGAGCAATATTAATTCCTTCAAGATGACATCTTTTCCCTGGACACAAAACAAGTCAAGTCATAAAAAGTTAGGACTCACATATGGAAATTCCTTCCAGTCTTTCTTTGAGAAACTTGTTTTAAACCATTTAAAAAAATTTCACACACATTTGATGATAAACTGGAGATCCTCTATCTTTTGGATACTGCTTTTGTACCAAATCATGGTTATATAACCATCTGTTGACATCACCTGTTAAAAATCATTCTTTTTTTACCTCATTACTAGCCCTAAACTGTCCCTGTTCCAAATTTATTGCAGGCCTGAAATGCAGGAATGGATGTATATTATTTATTATTGTATATATATTCTTATTTGTGGTTGTATGTACTGTATATATGTATAGGTTTTCCTGAGCTTTATTCTCAGTCATCAAGAACAAAATGCTCTGTAATGTCACATAATAACACATGCAAACACTTAATGTGTGTATCTCCAACAAACTGGTGTGGCACAAACTGAGTTGGAGACATTTCTATTTTGTGCCCAAGTTGAAAGCTCATGTGATTTTGTTTCCAAAATGCACAATCAGGCAAAAACGCTCTGGGAATCACAGAAGGTTCTCAGTGGAATCAAGACATTTTTATAGTGGAATACAGAAAAAATGATGTGCTTACAGAAAGAGTCAGTAAACTGACAGAATTTTGTTCATGATTTTAATATAAAATCAGTTACATTGCTACTGAATATGGTATCTGTCTGCACACAGGCTTAGTTTACATACGACAACAAGAACAGCTGACTGTGGATCCTTTTTTTTTTGGCTTGATGACTCGATGAAGCATAGAATAAAACAAACCCATAAATATTGGAAATGAAAATTAGTCGATCAGTTGACGAAAATGCCAAACGGTTATTTACCAACAGTAAGATATTGAATTCAAATGCACAAAGTTTTGTAAAAAGTATAACAGTAATATGATAATCAGTGCAATGCGTAACTTCAGATCCCACAATGCGAGGGTAACAGACAGCCATCTGGACAAATATACATGCATATCACTAAACGTGTTCCATTATCATCTTTATATTATCCTTATTGCCAATGCATTCTAAATATTGGTAAAACTTTACTCTTCGCATATTTTTACTTATTAAAAATATCCCCCTTTAGCACCTTCTAACACTCACCAATACCTTTTAACTGCCACTCATTCTGCATCGGAGTTTGTCCTGTCATGCTTTGGACCATCTTGAGGAATACTCTCCAACAGGAAACCATGGGACTTGACAACCATAACGAAATTCATTCGAGTACTGAGGATGGAGGCTGACGTACACAACAGTTGGGTCTCCGGACGCTTTGGAACATGGACCTGAAGACATTAGACTGTCGCCTCTTGCTCTTTTTCCCCAGTGGAGAGTCTGAAATAGATTTCCTAAGCACCGTGTGAGACATGATTTTTTTCTCGTGCTCCTTAATTTTGCACTGGAGGTGACTCTGGATGGCAAAACCGAGCGACTCCGGATCAAGCGACGCCCCGTAGACCTCCCATGTCATGCCCTGCTCATCCCACACCACATCATGGACGCTCTTTTTGGTCGCCTTGGATGCTGTATCATTTTTATTATCCTTTTTATTCCTTTCAGGTTCCAATGTTGAACTACCCTTTGCAGGCTTTTTGTCCATCAGTGGCTTCGTCTTCTTTGTGTCCTCTGATGGTGGGGTACGGGTTGTTTTTGCAGCATCTGTGTTGGTCTCATTACCTGCTGTACGAGAATCGGCCACCTGTGGAGGAGGCTTAGGCTGCGAAAGGGAGGATTTACCAGTGGGACACTTGGCTGGTTCTGACTGAGTGCTTGTGTCAGACAGAATTTGACAGGCCTGATCAGATGTTTTAGCCGGCATCTCACAAACGCTTTTCCCCTTGGAGTCCTGATTCCCAGAAAATGCAGAGGAGACTCTGGAGCCCTGACTTGCTTCAGATGACGGCTTGTTTTGATTGCATGTCTCGATACTGATCTGATAAACTGGTCGGAGAGGAGAATGTCCTCTGTTTGGTTGTTTGGGTTCGGTTCCAAGCTTAGCCTCCTGTTGCTGGGCACCATCTGCGTGCACCAAAACACTACCAGGTTGAAAAGCTCCCTCTGACAAGGTTCCAGCTGACTGACTACTTAATTTACCTGTTTCTCTCAGGATCTCTGAGGACATGAATGAAGGAACCTCGGATTTGTCCATTTTATTATACATCACTGCGAGGTTCTCTGTTTCATCCATCTGAAGAGCGATGGTGCTAGGTTGGTGCGGGAAAAGGCTTGGACTTGTTCCTACGGCTCGAGTGTAGACCGGAACCACAGCCTGGACTTCCACATCCTGGTGCTGTTTGAAGGGTGAGGTTCCACAGTATTTTGCTGATGTCATGGTTGAAGATTCACGGTACATCTTACAATGTTTCTTCATGCTCTCCTCAGAAGCAGAACCCAGTGTTTGAACCGCTTCATCGGCCAGTTCAGCATGGATGGAGTGAACTAGGGGGAAGTCTGCAGAGAGCTGAGGGCTGTTTGTTGGAACCGTATGGTTGATATTGGTATGACTTGGATCATTTTCAGATTTGAGGCAGGCATCTTTCTCCTTAACAGGTGTTTGGTTCGCTTCTAAAAGGGTACCACCTGCCTTGGATTTCTCGTTGACGTTTGTTGATGGACTGGAAGCCTCAGTTGTTAATTGTTTTATAGAAGTCATGTCTTGGACTTTCAGCTTTGAGTGTTGTGGCCTATCCAAGTTTGTGATTAAAGCTTGCTGAGGCGAATTGGAAGCATCCTTGTTTGTGTTCCTAATGCTGGTAGGTGCAGCCTGTTGGAGTGGAGCCACAGCACAGTCTGTGAGCTCTGGATAATTAGTTTGGCATTGCTTTTGACTGTGCACATCATCCACGGTTTCCTCAGTTGCTGATGATCTACCCTGTACATTCTTAATCACTGCTGATCTACTCTGTACCTTCTCAGAAATTGCTGATTTACTCTGTACCTCCTCAGTTGCTGCTGATATACTCTGTAACTCTTTAGTTGTTGATATATGTTGAACTTTATCAGCCGTGGACGGTGTATTTTGTACCTTCTGAACTTCCCCAGTCGATGGTAAGGTACCCTTTGTAGTTGCTGGGGATCTGCTGTGTGTCTTCTCAGTAGTCGATGATACACTCTGTACCTCCTTAGTCAATGATGATATACTCTTTACATTCTGTTCTTCCTCAATCACTTGCGAGCTACACTGGGTCTTCAGACTTGCAGTTGATGTACTCTGTACCTTCTCAGTCACTGCTGCTTTACTTTGTACCTTCTCAGTCACTGCTGCTTTACTTTGTACCCTCTCAGTCACTGATGGTTTACTCTGAAACTCCTCAGTCACTGATGGTTTACTTTGAACCTTCTCAGTAACTGATGCTTTATTGTGAACGTCCTCATTCGGTGATGTTTTTCTTTGTACCTTCTCAGTCACTGATGCTTTCCTCTGTACCTCCTCAGTCGGTGATGTTTTACACTCTACTTTTTGAACTGTTAATGAACTGCTATTCCGTTTGTCCTCACACTGCTTCTCGTCGGTTGCTACTTTTGGGTGATTGCCGTTTGTCTCATTGTCAACTGTTTTCAACATCGATGATGGGGTAGTCAAACTAACATCCGTTGCTTGAGGAGAAAGGTTTCGTAATTGTGTTGTATTAACATCACTGTCCTTTTGGTCCACTGCACTGTTTGCACACTGATCTCTCTTGGTGTTTGCGTGATGTTCCTGGACCTCAGGGTTCCGATGACCAGCGCTGTGTAATGAAGGAGAGTTGGATGCCTCTTCTAAGAGTTCTTTTCCTTTATCAGAGGACTTGTGTTGCACATTTTCCTGGTCTGTTTTGGGTTTCTGCGCAGACACATGGTCCCTGTTTAGGTTCAAATTTGAGTCCTGGACGCAGTTCGCATTTGTGTCCTTTTTACCCACAGTATCTGTAGCAGACAGCCTGGGGTCCATTTGAACAGTAACCGTCCTTTTGGGATTAGGGACTGTTCCCATTCTGAATCCAGTACTATTGCGTTCTGTTAGTATTCCAAAGTCAATGTGGCTGACCTGCAAGAAAGAAGAAATGGCATATATTTATATTATTATCGATACTATAAAGCAGATGAAAAAGTCTTAGAGATTTATATTTTTCATGTGGTGGTGGTGTGTTAGTGTGTGTTGCACTGATAGGAGTGGATCAGACATCGCAGTGTTGCTGGAGTTTTAAACCACCTCAGTGTCACTGCTGGACTGAAAACAGTCCACTGGCCAAAAATGTCCAGCCACCTGCATCCTGTGAGCACTGATGAAGGATTAGAGGATAGATGAGCTACTGGTTCTCAGTAAGGAGCAATAAAGTACCAGCTCAACACACTAACATTAGAGAATAGAGTAAAGAGGACAAACAAAGTATGCAGATAAACAGATGGACTACAAAGTGCAGTGACCACTAAAACCTAAATAAATAATAAGTAGAATATAAATAAATAAATAAATAAAAACACAGAATGCCTAAGACTTATATATCACAGATATACTTTTGCTGAAGTGTTGCTATCAAGGTACAAATAAAACAGTATAGTTCCGATTTTTTACACCGACCGAATACTTAACATGCAAACATGCTGTACAAGCGGAACAATTGTGTATCTTAATATCCAGTCAGTTACATTTATCTTCATAAATGTACTGACACTATACTAGACAGACAACAATGAGAACAGTTTATAGTGGATCACCCATCCATACCCTCACCATATTAATACACTAAATAATTTGTCTCTATTTAGACCAAGTAAGCCCTTGAAAAGAAAATACAGAATAAGAGAAGAGTTTGTTTTTTAATAGCAGCATTGCTCATGCCGTGTGAATGAGAAAGCTAAATAAGAAGATAACAGCTGAATCATCTGCACCCTAACAGATCCATCAGACGACTACTGTTTAAGTGTCAGTGGTACTTATAATCATGTGTCTTTGGAGCCACATGAGAAGAAGACAATCTTGAGAGAAAAACCTTTATATAGCACTGTCATTTGGAGGCTGAAATCCTCAGGTTCTTTACATATAAATGAGCCAAGTTTTAGCAAAACTTATAATAAAATCATCATTAAGTAAAGTGCATACAACTCAATAAGAATTTCATTTAAGATGTGACTGATCTTAGGGTTTATCAGAAGTGCTCGAGATGAGTTATACTGCTTTAGGAGATCAGCATGCTATACTGAAGCTAAACCCTGTTGGGATTCTTAAGTCACTAGCAGGAATGTTCTAGATTTCCAAACTGACTCTGTTGTTTCCAGCTGTGACGAGCACATCAGAACTTAAGAAACTTTTCCTTTTATGTGTAATATAGGGGCACCCCTGGTCTGTGCCTTGTGTCACACACAGATCCAGCCCCCCTGAGGAGTGCTGAGACTCTAGAACCTCATCTTTAAATAATTATTATATATTTAAATATGTTCTCTCTGTAATATTTATTTAGTATACGCTTATTTAAACTGTTACTATAAACTTATTCATTAGATAACTTAGTTTATTCTTAGATGTATCATCTAAGGCGTCCAGTGAGGTTGGGTGCCTTTTTGAGTCTTGGTCCTCCCAAAGTTTCTTCCTTACAATGTTTATGTTGTTTTTCCTCGCCACTGTCACTCTAGGCTTGCTCAATTTGGGATTGGAAGTTAATCTTAAATTGTAAAGCTGCTTTGCGACAAAGCTCTATAGAAATAAAGCTGACTTGACTTGACCAGACTGAGTACCACCGCTGTAACATTCTGCACATTTCTGCTTATGATCAAGTTTAAACATTTAATCAGTGTTTCGATGTAAGAGTCTTTAAAATGGCACAGGAAAGCACAAATTATCGATCAAACTGTGCCAAGAGGAGCCATTCAAAGAAATGAAACAGGTCAAATAAAATACACTCCCTACATTCTTTCTCCGCCTGAAGCAACACTGAGAACATAAACCTTTTCCAAAGCCATGAGCAAAAACAAAACTAAAGCGAAACAATATAATCCATACATCTTCAAATAACTGGGTACCTGGATAATAGATATAACTGGATTGACGGGGAGCTTTTACATAGGTTTGTATCCTACTCTATTGTCAGGAGTACATAGAATCTAAGAAATATGTTATATATATATATAAGAGATATATTTTATATATAAGAGATTCACCAAATGCTCAGATGCTAAAAAACCCCCAAAAACCCCCAAAATAAAAGATAGCAAGGGCATCTGGCTTGTGTCTGTTTCCGCACTCTCGCTACCTTTAGCCTCTTTGACGTCGTTTGCTTTGTCAAACTGTGCATATTCAGTCTGATTTCACAGTTGTTCCTTCACGGCTTATGGTTGTGTTCAAAATGGATCACTAACCCCTTCATTAGTTTCCCTACTGCCTCATCAGTAATGCGCTATTTAGGGAGACTACTTAGTTGACTAAATAGCACTCGGAACACAACCAAAACCTCTAACGCTTCCTTCTCATCAGCATGTCAGCAAAGAAAACCCTTGAATGGCCGAATGTTTACACAGCCGAACAGAATTATGAATTAAAGTTAATAAAAGCACTGTTAGTAAAAGCACTGTGCTGTTCATGTATCATTGGCCTGGCACAGGAATCAGTTATATGACACTGAATGCCTGTTTAACCATCCATAAACCATCCGAATCCGTTTTAAATATGTATATAATGAAGGCTTTAATTATGATAAGGTTTACTTACCCACAAAACTACACAAATCCGAATGCATGAAACAGTTGCCGAATGTAAACAGATTTATTGTGCAATCTGCAACGTCTTAAAAACAGTAAGACCTACCCTGAATTTTGCTCTGACGTCTTGAGAGTTACTGCGTTCATAATGTTCTTTTACATCTCCGATCTCACTTGCTTTATAATTCAGTTCTGTGTTCTGTTCTTTAATCTGACAGAGCCTTTCCCAGCTGTTAACAGACTAGGCTGTGGTGTATGTTATGTTACCTGGCTAGCTACCCAGCATGCTGTTCGGAAATGTCTTTCTACTCAGCATTCAACAGCGCTTCTAGTGGTGAGAAATATTATATAATTTGCTGCCAATTTGATGCTGTATTCCTGCTATGCACCGGTATGGAGGTATATAAATAATGCATACTGTATGGGAAATGAACACCGGTGTACAAAATCTGTAATGAGACCAGGCTGAATATTCTTTCACGTAAATAAATCTTTGTATCAATCTAAGATCGTGGATTAGTCATAGTGATTAAGTGGATCTAATAAATACTCCCAGAAAGTTATAGCATGAATGAGGAGTGATTTAATGCAGCAATTTAATTAATAGTAAATAAATGTGTGAGCCAATTAGCTTACTTTGGCAAATAGCCTAGTTCAATTCATTACAGGAACCTACAACTGCAGCTCTGTGGCAATACTGTCGAGAATATATGCCGATATTTGACTCATTGGCTCCTGTGAATCACCTTTATGTGATCCGAGGGAAGCTGTAGAGGAATGATTAAGCACCAGGTCGTTCCTCTTTGACTTTTACCGTCAACCTAAAATAAAGCATAGCCCTAGAGAAAAATCCAAACCGATCGTTCGACACACATCTGCAAAGCCTGACCCATTTGTATGAGCGTGAGAGCGCCTTACCCAGGTACAAATATGGGGTGGTAAAAACATGCCAGTTATTTTTTAATGAAGCGTTTTACAATCCCACCGCACCCGGGGACAGGCTCGATTGTCTCACTCGTGTGATT
Source organism: Ancistrus triradiatus (assembly GCA_025084515.1). Lineage (NCBI taxonomy): Eukaryota > Metazoa > Chordata > Actinopteri > Siluriformes > Loricariidae > Ancistrus > Ancistrus triradiatus. The sequence continues at coordinate 203,251 of JAJAGP010001068.1, read as the reverse complement.
ATTCAGTTCTCCCATTTAAAGAACTTCTTATTTAGTAATGTCCAAAACTTTGGCAGATTGCCGAACGCCTTGGCTGGGATACAGGCTGTCATGAGTGTCTGACAAGGCATCTAAATAATAAACATCACCGCATCAAGATAGTGATGAACGATGGCTTTTTTCCACCGGGCAAAAATAAATTGCATGCCTAGTACTAGCTGTGTTGTGCGGAATTTTTTTTTGTCCAGAATATAAGAAAGCTGCCTGCCAATATAATTGGACAAAAATCTATTTTACAGGACAGATGATGAATCAAAAAGGGCAGGTATGGAAAAAAAGGATCGGTCTGACTGATGTGGACGATGTGGATTGGACTCCAGGGACAGCAGGGCACAAAAAATGTGTATATATATATATATATATATGCGTGTGTGTGTGAGTGTGAGGGATGCAAAACTGTGATACCAGGGGCTCATATTAAGCATATGACATAAAATATCCCACAACGAATATAAGAATTAATGACCATGACTGGAAATATAATTCAGTCGTGTGCATTGTGATGCACTGACATTAACGCCTATTTCGTTTGCAGAGAGCAATAATAAGACATATACATTTAGGGCATTTTCAGGACACAATGCAATGCGGATTGGTCATTATGAGACTCCAGGGGCACCAGAGGATGCACACATACATACATCTAGTGCCTAAAGGATGGAGTGTCCTTTCTGCGTTGATGATGCGCTGACAGCACAGCATATCTTATCAAAGAAAACATACATATTTATGCCACACACAGAAGCAAGGGCAAAATCAGCAGTAAATGTGCTCTGATGAAATGAGGATATAATCCTGTGGATCCTGTTTGCAGGTCACACTGATGCAGCTAAGCTGAATATGAACTAGTTAATTAGAGGAAATGAGTTCAGATCCATTAAGCAATGCAGGATCACCTGTCAGTTCACAAGATGATGAGGGAGTGACTCATAGCAGGACAAGATGTAAAGAAATATGCACGTTTTAAAAGGATAACACATGCAGCCTCCTAAATGAAATGCATGATCAGTCGAGAGGGAGCGCTATCGATGACCTTGTAAAATAAAAAAATCAATAGATCTTGTATGACTGGGCATCGTGCTCGAGAATGCACACGAGATTCATGCAGAAGATGAAATCCTACCTGCTTAGGTCTTTGTCTCGTGCTCACATCCTGCTCAGCTCTGCACACTGCGCTATTTTTCTCTTATGCAGGACACCGTGCTGAATATCAATGGAAGCGTTTCAGGCGCGCGGAGCACAGCGGCGGAGCCACGCCACGCCCACCTGAGCCATCCAATATGTTAATTAGATCCAACGCGGCATGCTGATTGGTCATTGCGAGGACTCTAATTTAAACATTATTCGTTTTAGCGCTCTATTGTAGCAACGACAGGCTTAACGGAATACTTCTTCTCAACCACAGTCGTGTCCACCACATCTGTAGCACATCTGCACCTGCACCTGCCATGGATAATAGTTTCATGGGTAGAAAAGAAATAATGAAAAAGTAGGATTGATGCAAACTCTTATAAAGAAAGACTAAGGTTGAATACTGCAAAACTTAATCTCACAAATACCTCTGTAAATATCTGTAACACATCTGCACCTAACCAGTACGAACATTTATGTTTTAGAAAAAGTTGGGACAGTGTGGAAAAGGTAATAAACAATCAAAAAAACAAACAAACAAACGAAAAAAAAAAAACCAACAACAACAATAATAATAATAATAATAATGATAATAATAATGATAATAATAGCAGCAACAACAACAATAATAATAATAATAATAATAATAATAATAATAATAATAGTAATTATAATAGTAATAATAATAATAATAATAATAATAATAATAATAATGTTAATAACAACAACAACAATAATAATAGTAATAATAATAATAATAATTATAATAATACTAATAATGATAATAAGAACAACAACAATAATAATAGTAATAATAATAATAATAATAATAATAATGATGATGATGACAATAATAATGATAATAATAATAATAATAATATAATAACGGTAATAATAACAACAACAATAATAATAATAATAATAATAATAATAATAATAATAATAATAATGGTAATAATAATAACAACAACAACAACAATAATAATAATAATAATAATAATAATAATAATAATAACAATAATAATATAATAATTATAATAATAATAACAACAACAATAATAATAATAATAATTATTATTATTATAATGATAATAATAATAATAATAATAATAATAATAATAATAATAATAATAACAATAATAAATACATAAATAATGAGTACTACTACTATTACTACTACTACTACTATTATAATAATAACAAATACATAAATAAATAAATAACTACTACTACTACTACTACTACTACTACTACTACTAATAATAATAATAATAAAAAAAACATTTTACAAAAATAAAAACACAGTGTGCCTTACATTTACTTTGACTGTTGTTTCACGGCAGACAGTATGAACCCAAGATATTTCATGTTTTTTTCTGATGAACTTCATTTCATTTGTTAATAAACATCCATTCCTGCCAAATTAAGTTCTTACTATTTTTTTAATTTGCATTTTCTGTACCATTCCAACATTTTCTGATTTGGGGTTGTACATTTACAGTATTTAGCAGAAGTAGACATTGTCTCATTCTAGTACAAATAAGCCAAATGCATTTATCAATATACAGAGTGATAATAAAGGGATAATAATGCGAGTGTATGTTAGTTTTTTCAAATAAAAGTCCTTGTTGTTGTAAAATACACTTCTGTTTTGTCACGACCAGCCACATGGCATCACATTCCATCATGTTTCATGTACTGCTCTCATTGTAAGGGCATTTGGTACATTTGTAAGGGCAAGAATGTGTGAGAAAGGGACAGAGAGTGAGAAAGCATTTGCTTTACATTCGCTGTACCAACAGAGCTTCATACTTTTGACCTCTGCCTTTAATGAATCCCAGGTGAGATGATGTAGGAGAACATGTGATTTCGCTGCTTCCTTGATGCACTGCGGTCTTCAGTCTTCTTGTGGTACTGGGACATGAAGAGCTCTGTGTATAGGCTGTATGTAATATTGACTGAGGTAGACAGTTAACATTCGGTGTTTGCTATGGGTTACATTTACAGCATTTAGCAGACGCCCTTATCCAGAGTGACTCTCAACTGCTACAACATTACAATTACTATATCCATGCCTAGATGTCGTCTCAAAGGCAGCTTATGTTGCTCTGAAATCTCAGTGTACTTTTCTGGATTAATGCTGCATCACAGAAGTGTAAATGATGTTTGCCAAGGCCACTGACCCAACCCCATACCATGACAGAGCCTGTCATTTGGACTTGTTGCTGAAAACAATCTGGAAGGTCATTTTTGTCTTTGGTCCAGAGCACACGTTGTCCATTTCTTCCAAAAAAGATCTGTTATACTGATTGGTCTGAGCACAGTGCATGTGTCCACTGTGTGATGGTCCATCCTAGATGCCTTCAAACCCAGAGAAGTCGATGCTGCTTTTGGACATGGTTAACATAAGGCATCTTTTTTGCACAGTAACTTTTTAAGTGGAATTTGTGAATGTAAGATCAGAGATCACGGCTATACAGCTTAAGCTTGTCCCCTTACCCTTTACAAACTGAAATTTCTCCAGATACCTTGAATCATTTAATAATACTGTATTATGCACTGCAGAGGAAGAAAAATGCAAATCCCCTCCTAATCCTTCTTTGAGGAACATTGTTTTTACACATTTCAATAATTTTCTCACACATTTGTTGACTCCACTGACTTCCTGTTGCAGCCAGGATCGAATTTTAAATAGTTTTTCTTAGCTTTCCAGACCTCCACGTTATTTATATTCTTTGGTTCAGATGTAGCTTCAGGGCATTTGTTACACCTTTCTGTGGGATCAAACCAGGTTCATAAAGCCAGAGAATGAGAGCTTCCTAGACCAGTGTGAATGGCCCAGTGTCTCTCTTCCTTCCTCAGAAGTCTGAAAACTCACCTATTCAAACAATACCTAGGAGGATGCTTCTTCTGTTGTCTGTACTTTTGTTGTACTCCCTCTGTTCTGTGTATATTTGCATATCTTTGTAAAATCCGTTTGCTTTTTGTATCTTGCTTCTTGTATGTGCACTTACGTGTTAAGCTGAGAACTTATTTTTAGTATCTGGATAGCTTTAGTCTCTGGTCTAACAGGTAATGAATAGATTATGAGTGCTTCCAACGTGGCATCTTGAACCATTTGTACATTTTGTAAGTAGGTCTGGATATGAGCTATACACGGATTCATGTAGTGACAACTCAAACAGAGTAGTTTGGCAGATGCTCTTATCTAGAATCCGATCTAGAATCCAAAACATTACATTAAAGGTCTTGCCCAAGGGCCAAACATCGGCAGCTTGGTAATGGACTTGAACGCTGGACCTTTTCGACAATAGTCCTGTCCCACATTACCACAATTGCAGTGTTTCCATCTCTGTATTCCCAGCACTTCAGAACTTTGTTTACAGTCGCCTAAGCTGACCGGAAGCTGGAATGCCGGTATAAACACTAACGGAAACGCGTCACAGTCCTATCGTGCATAGAGCCTATAGAGTGACTTGTGAATGACTTCTTGCTCTCTTCAGTTTCCACCACTGAAACTGATGCCATGAAGAACTGTCTATTATGTAAAATACCACAAATATCCTCCACAAACTACTTTTAAAGAATTATGAAGTAAAACTTGGACTGTTGTCTAAAGTCTGGTATATTTTCGACACACATTTTATGTCGTCAGCGATCACAAGCAACACAAGAAACTGAATTGTGTCAGTGAGTGTGAGTTTTAAAGTTGTGAAGTGTATGCACCAAGCTTAAAGAAAGACCTTAACAGGAACACGGAACAAGTACAGCCTTTCGCATTATAGGGACGTGATAACATGATAACGTAGCCTAACACCGCAAACCAACGAGCAGTACTGAGTGTATTGAAACGATAGATGATAAACATGGCAGTATGTGTGAGCATACTGGGAATGAGTGTTTAAAGAAGCATAAGGTAGAATTAGGTGAGAGAAAGTTGTTGGTTACTTTCACAGACACTTGGAAAATGCCACAAAATATGAAGATTTATTACATCTAATGCTAAACAGCTGCGATAAGAAACTAGCTTACAGTCCCCTAAGAGTATAATGTTTGTTGTGCATTGCTGCCACCTTGTGGCAAAAGTTGATGTTTTAAACTACGAATGAATAATTAATCAAACTGACCCGTGTAATGAATTAATAAACGTGGATTTCGGACATCTAATGATAAAATATAAAACTGCCATAAAAACGACTCCACAGCACACCATAACGATTTCAGTACATTGCTGCCTCCTTGTGGCAAAAAACGATAATGCACGACAAACTGCTGAAGTTTAGTATGCAATTTCTTAAAATTGTTTTCAAAATTCTAATTACATCTCAACTGAAGGCACACGTGTCAAAAAATACATATGCATATACGAATATTTACAATAAAACATCTCTACAACACACTACGTTCAACGTCCGTTCACTTTAACGACCGAGAGCTAAACAATTATAACAAATTATAACAAATGAAAACTTACATTACATTTACAGCATTTAGCAGACACCCCTATCCAGAGCGACTTACAGATGTGATACCTGTATAATAATTGCACTAAACTGCTGCCCCCTTGTGGCTAAAAACATTCTTGCAGGGACAAGCAGCTGAGGTATAGTACGCAGCTTAGAACAACACAAAATACACAGACATTATTTTTATAATCAAAAATCAACAAGGAAAAAATTAGGTTTGTTTCATAAACACCCTGGAATGAAATAATGCAAGAAAGCATGCAGATTTGGCACTTCTAATCTTAAATATTTGTGCTAAAAATTGCTTTACAGCAATATATATTGTCCAGTGCATTGCTGCCATCTTGTGGCAAAAATCAGTCCTACATGGACATGCAACTGCAATTGTATACGTATGAGCCTCCAAGTTCAAAAACCTGGCTGTGTTCCCAAATGCTTCCATACGTCCTATTTAGGTGCCATATAGTTTATTAAATTACGGCCTAAATTTCAATTCACAGCATATATAGTAAATCGTATGTCAAAAACAGCTAAAGTACTGACCCTGTAGTAAATCGACATATTGTTTTCGACGACGGTTTGAGGCACAGTTTAGGGGCCTACATCCTACGCAGTGCACTTGATCTATCAGAGAGTGGGAATTGGAATCGTGCCGTTGAATGGGACCTGAATGAGAGCCATAGTTGATTCTACTTAGATATTTAGCCTTTCAGCCAAAAGTGAATTAATGTCGATATATTAACACGAATAATATTCGTATTTCTTTTAAAGAACCGCTCCGTCGGAGACAAGAGCACGACTTATAAGCATCTGGAAGAACCGGGGACGACGAGTGTTTGACCAGCTAATAAGCTAAGCTAGCTGGTAACTATTGACAACCTGTTTGAATTAGCTCGGTAGCCTGTTAGCCTAGCTAACGGAATTCCACTTTATCGATTCAGGGGGACTTTGGTCAGTTCGTGTTTAACCAGTAAATGTTTTATGCTTTAGAGTTGTTATGCTTTGTAGGAACTGAAATAAGAAGTTAGTCCAACGGTTATCATTTGGCAGAATGTCAAATAACTTGTTAATTACTATATATATGCACTAAATACGCTCCCTATATAGTTATGTATTTGGGATACGACCTGCTTATGTGTGGTTTCACAGTTAACATATAGAAGATTTTAAAATGACACTTTATTTAAAAGAACATTTTATTTATTTATTATCCCTGAAGGTCACTGTGTTTGCGGAATGATTGTGTTTAACTACAACTTATGCTTTAATATATTTAATATTACAGGCCTGGTCAGTGACGTTTATCCTGGGTATCGTTATAATCTGAGGGAGGAGGGCCAGTCAAGGGGATCCTGTGCAACAGTGACCAATGCACAGCCCTGCGATGGACTGATGTCCCCTCCAGGGCATGATTAAAAAGTTTTAGCATCACCACATGGGGGACTTCTGTTTTATAGCTGAGCATTCAGGCTTTATGAAGCATACCTCATGCAAATAAAATTGTTTTCATGAACGGCATTAGAGGAACAAATTATGTAATCAACTCTGGGTTTTATGACTGAGTTCTTTGAGTCATGGATTTTACTAATGAAAAACGATATTCTACATCAAGATGCTTCCAGCTTTCTTAAATTGTGACTGATTGTTCAGATTGCCAGACAGATGGCATGAACCAGATTTTCTTATCCACAGCGACATACAACTGATACAGTCTTAGCAATTACAGTCTTACAAACGAAGCAATTGTGGGTTAAGGGCCTTGCTCAAGGACCCAACAGTGCCAGCTTGACAGAGGTGGGATTTGAACCCTGGACCTTCCAGTACCTTGACCGCTAGGCTACCACAGTCCCTGTGTAGTGATTCTGAATGGAAACACTGTTACTTTATAGCCAAATAGGAAGCAAACACACATGCAAATAACAAGATAAGAAATTTTAATTGTCTGACAGACCTAAAAAATGAAGAGACTGGATGGAGCTTGGCATTAATTTTCAAAGAATAATTGACCTATATGCGAAAAACTTGTTTAGATGTTTGAAAATATTCCCAAGACCGTTTGAGAAGAAATCTAGTTCATAATCATTGAAGCACTCACACTAACATGATTATCCGTTGAGATCAGTGTTTTGGTGTTCAACTCTGAGCAACGTTACGCAATCTTTTACTTCTTTGTGTAATAATAAGCAGTAAAATGATCATATTCAGAGGAGAAACTGGCTGGAGATTCCTTTAAAGGAACCAGTTATCCAGTTTCAAATGGTTCCAATGCTGTTCTGGACAAAAACGTAGATTATACTTTACTTTTAAATGTCTTAATTGAAATGTTAAGCCCAGAGTATTTTGAAGCGCCAGTTTCCTAAAGTATTATATGTTTTTAAAAAAATTTGCCCTGTTCTGTAAGTCCTTCAGTATCTCCCTTCATGAACGCCGTTCTTTGTGTTTGACAGATCATGTTGGGGCGTATCTGGGATTATCTCTATTCGTCGTTTCTGCGCTTCTGCTTGAAGTGGTTCCTCAGGCACATCACAGGAAAATGTGAGCTGCAACGAATTTTTGACAGATGCAAGCCAGGTGCACAACGGACGACATGGATAGGTGGGGTTACTGCAAAGCTGTATCCAGCTGTTTGTTGCTGTGCTTAGTTTCTGCATAATTCCTGTTTACCACTTGCCATCTGCATTATACCTGAATACACGGTTTTAATAGTGAGATGCTGATTTGTATTAACTTTCATTTCAGAATCCTCCCTGAAATCCTCCAAAAACAAGGTGAGATGTTTCTCATTTGCTTAAGCTGGTGCAGCTTCATGGGTTCTGTCTCTGATTTGTCCTCACTGGAAGCAAATTTGAACTTAAAATAGTGAAATCTTTGGATTTACTTGCTTAACTACATGGAAGTTTAAAGAAGGAACCCTGCTTGACCTGGTCAGGGTGGGGGGGTGGATCATAACTTTGTGTATCCTTTTTAGGATGCCTACCATACACGTTTGGTGTTTATGTAATACATTGCATTATATTGCAAGAGAGACTTTTTGCCTCAGACTAATTGGAGCGTGATGTCTGTGGTATTGCTCAGCTGTTACGAGATGCTGTGGACGTGAAGGAAGATGCCATAGAGGGCTGTGTGGTGGATATTATGAAGGCAAAGAACATGAAGGAGCAAAAAGATCCTAAGTAAGTACAAATTCAAAGGCACATGTATCCTCAAACTGAATCCAGCAAAGTCTGTTCCAAAATGTTGATGATGCAAGTGACTGTCATCTGAATGGATTTTTAATCTTTTAGGTTTAAGGGGAATCTCCAGCAGTGTCTCTTACAAATAAATGGTTATAATGCCCTGTTCATGTCAGTGGAGGAGCTGAGAAAAGAGGTGTTTGATTCAGAAAATGAGCAACATGAGAAAATGCTTCTTAAGGTGAGTTGTTTAGAGGTTATATAGGGTCAGATCCGTTGCGTTTGAGCTACAGAATGGGGAGACATGGGCGCGTTCCAAAAAAACGGATTTGTTTTGTCCTGTCTTAGTACTAAAAGCCCGTAAACTGATTTCTGACGCACTATTTCTACACCTGTGTGTGTGAGACTCTTGGTGAGTTTGTTATGGGATTCCTCTGCTGGTGGACTGACTGTCCATTTTACCAGTTTCACTATATAGAAGCACTTTTACACAAAGTGTACTTTGTTCTCTAACAAGGGGAAGGGGATCGGGTACTATTTGGGTGGTGGATTATTCACCACTCATGGTGGTATGAATGGATCAGGCACAACGTGCTGCTGGAGTGTTTAAGTAAGTCAGTATCACTGCTGGACTGAATATAGCCCGCCTACCAAAAATATCCAGCCACCAGCGTCCTGTAGGCAGCATCCTGTGAGCGCTGATGAAGGTTGTGTAGCATTTTTTGTAGGTCAGATATGTCTGCCACTTACAAAACAGAGATTGTTTTATCTTCCCATATGCAGTTGTGGGACTTACTGATGCCGTCCGTTAAGCTGGAAACTCGGATCACTAAGCAGTGGGGAGACATTGGCTTTCAAGGTGAAGACCCAAAGACTGACTTCAGGGGGATGGGGATGCTCGGGCTGGTGAACCTTGTGTAAGTGTATTGTCCGTTCAGATTGTTGACAGGGGGAATTGGACGCTACCCAATTGGGGAAAAATGGAGGAAAGAAACCAAACAAAATATCTCTGTATGCTATTAAACAAACAGACCAGGTTTATTGAATTTAACAAAGTTTACATTACTTTTTTGTGTATGTGGATAGTTTTTTCAGCGAGAACTACACCAGTGCAGCGCGCCATGTCCTGTCTCACGCAAATCATCCTAAGCTGGGGTAAGCCATGTGCAGTAACATCATGCTTTTAACTCTATGTTTAATTACACTAATAAGCTCCTTGGACAAAGAAATTAGTCACTTTGCAAGCTTAAGGTGGTGGTAACTTCAGGCTCCTGCAGATGGCGTTGCACAAGTATGAACAAGCTATAAAATCCTGTGGGGTGTGGGACGGGATTCTTAGATTGAGAAGTGGTGGTACAGTGCAGAGAATGTCTTGTTTGATGTGTGGAAAATGGGGCAGAAACAAAAAGGATTGATTGCATTTGGGGGCGTCAAAGACCATAGTGTGAAGGGAGTAGCTGAATTTGCAGGTGTATGGTCATATGGGTCTACTAGCAGTGGCAAAAATCCCAGTCTACAGGAAATTCCTGTCAGAACTGTGGCTGTTTCACGTTTTTCCAGGCAAGAATCGCTTCTAGAAGTCAGCGCTCCATAGGGAATCGCATACCTTGAACATACGGAGCAGAGTGGCCCAAAGCACTCCTGCTCACAGAGTGGCCCGGTTACAGTGGCCGACAAGAAAAATTGGATTGTTCATATCTGGAAATGTGTTATCTGGTTATCAGATGAATCTCATTTCTGCCCAGATGTGAATGACACTAGGCATCGTGTACCTCAGGAAGCCTTCAATGAGAACTTCGTGCAAGCTGTGGTTCAAGCTGGAGGAGGTTCTGTGATGTTCCGGGCTGTTTTAAGTTTAAATTTGAACCACAATGCTTACATTGAGCTGCCGGACCATCAGGGTTTGGCTTTTGCTCAATATCTTACCAAGGAACATAACATTCCTATCCCTGTATTCCAAGATGACTATTCTCAGCTTCACAGAGCTGAAAATGTGATTGGCATGATGAACATTCAGGAGCAGTCACACATTAGGACTGGCCCACAAAATCCCCACATGTGAATCCTTTTGAAAATCTGTGGGACTATCTGGAACATGGAGTAAGATGTTCAGGGCAAGAGTGGCTGAACATCCAGAAACTTTGAATCAAACTCAAATCGCAGCTGTTATTCATTCTCATAGGTTGTTAGGTATGTGTAAGCCACAGGTGACACATTTTTTGTCTGGTAAGCTTGTACAGTGCATCCTTGGGAAATATTTACCCCACAACCCTTGTAAACATTGACTTGCTTTCTCTACAGGTACTCTTATGCCATAGTGGGCATTAACCTGACTGAGATGGCCTACAGTTTACTGAGGAGTGGTGCTCTGAAAGCTCACTTCTACAACACTCTGCCAGGGAAGGCACAGATGCACAACTTCCACCAGTTCTACTGTGAGTCTCTCAATAACCTCTATAGGATTGTGCCTATGTTTGTTTATTCCTGGTTCTGTTGATATGGTCTGTGTACGTGTTTTTAATGAATAGAACCTAAATATGGAATACTTCTTTAAATTATAATGCCAGGAAAAGTTAAGGCCTGAATGAAAACTTGTATTGGTTAGTGTTAGTGTTTGTATTTGTGTTAGAAAAATGCAGATGATCTGCACAAAATATAAAGGCAGCATACAGAAATTTCACACTTGCTATAAGTAAAAACAATTCTAATAGTGCTGAAAATATTATAAACTGATCCGTTAGCATCTATATTCACATCAGGCTCAGTCTAATTGAAAGTAATCGTGTTGTTTCAGGTTACCTGGCATACGAGTTTGATAAGTTCTGGGTGGAAGAGAAGCCCGCCAGCATCATGGAGTTTAACGTCTACCGAGAGAAGTTCCACGACAAGGTGAAAGGGTACCTGCAGGACCCGGAGGTCACCCTCATCTTAAGTGTGGACCCAATAGCAGACTAGGAAATAATTCTGGTCATAGAGGGCTTATTCGGTGACTTGTTAAAGATGACTGAAATGATAGCATTATAAGCACATCTCTTTCCCTTATTCTTCCTGTCTTTAAGCAAGTAGACGTTGAAACAGGGTTTGAAAGGACGATCATTCCTGAACACAGTGTTTTTGTATGGTACGGGGAACAGCTCGCACACTCCATATACTGTAATGAAAAACTGAGAACGGGGAACTTAAAAACTACATTAATTAATGTCATACTTGAAATTTCAGTTGCATATACATACTTGCTCATTGACAAAAAAATAAAGCACCCAGACAGAAATGTCGGATTGCTGCAAACATGCATTACAGGTGTGGTCTGATTAGACACTTGGTCTTGCCACAAGAGGGCATAAAAGTACATCCCCCGGTGTCTATAAAAAGGATCTCGGAGGCTACTTTTGGGTAGTGTACCTCTTGGTGAGAGATCGGTGACTGCTAGATATACCTCTGCCACACTCGAAGACATTTTGCCCAGTTGACAGACTTAGAGAGGGGTGTGTCATTAGAGTGAGAGAAGCAGGATGGTCTTCTTAAAGAATTGTCTGGACTGCTATGGACTGGAACCGTGTCGTCTTTAGGGACGAGTCCTTGTTCTGGATCCGACGAGGGCAATACACTGCCCCATCTGCTGGTGTGATGATCTGGGGAGACATCGCATTTTTCAGCAGGATAATGCTCACCCACACACAGCAAGAGTTTCCCATGAATGTCTTCACCAGATCGCAACACTTCCTTGGCTTGCTTGGTCACCAGATTTATCGGTTAGATCTAAAGGGCCAGCTGTGGGCAAATGTGTCATAGAGGCATGTCTAACAGTCAACGATCTGTCACCAAGAGGTACACTACCCCGAAGTAGCCCCTGGGAGCCTTTTTATAGGGCAGTGGGGGAAGCAGTTGTACGCCCTCTTGTGGCGAATTGAGGTTTGCAGCAATCTCACATTTCTATTTGGGTGCTGTCTGGTTTTGTCAATGAGTGTATATGATTTCCGTTGCTTCGACGTGTTTCATCTCAGGAATTGGATGTTTATGTCCATAGGGAGAAGTCATATCGACAAAAGGGAAATTTGTGTTTTTTTTTTTTAAATGCTAAATTGTCTTATACAGGCAGTTCAACCTGTTTTGCATGTTTTAATGCGTTCCAACTGCTAATACATTTTCATCCATACAGCACTTCGTGAAGCATCTAATAGCCTTGTAACATGTATGTAGTTTGTAATTGTGACGTTGACAATCCTGTACGGTACTAGTTTACATACTAAAGTGGTAGTCCTGCCAAAAATTGAATGTACCCAGTTATTGATGGTTTTTAATCAGCCAAGACATGTTTGATTATAAAGTGTGCCTAATTCCCTCTGGCTTTACAAGCTTCTTTAACAAACAGTTAAGGGAATCCTATACCTAACCCCTTTTTATGATGCCTTTGCGTTCAGATAAATCCATTATAAGTAAGAGACATGTTATATATCATAGCCTAGCCTACCTTAAACATGCTTAAAACATTTACATTAACGTACAGTTGGGCACATTAAGCCTGTTTTATAACTCATGTAATTTATTGAATAAGGTATTGAAAGTGAAAAACATGTACAGAATGGTTACTCAATTGATTAGCTGCTACCCAGCTCAGTCAGCTGGCTTCTGTCTGGATGTCCAGCAAAAATCGAAATTCAAAATTCAGATTGCTGTTTCTGCTGAATGCGTATTATCAGATTCCCATCATAAAGTCTATGTATTGCGAACCGAATCTGGGGAGAGCCTGCAGCTACCGGTTAAACTTTGTGTCAGAAACGTGAAAGAATATACATTTGACGCTGTGAATCAATTTTTAAATGAATAATTCTCTAGCTCTAGCACTTGTCTATTAATTCAAACCTATTGTAGCTATTTTATCACCTGAATTACCTCTAATGCACAGTTCTGCCTTCAGTCTCCTACCTGATGCTGTGTGGAGTGATGATGTATGAGGAAGATACTGATTCAAGATGCTGCCACTATTGCTAGAACTGTTACAATATTTCTATAGGTTGTAATAGATAGATCTTTTTCATATGTGTGTCACACAGTGTTATACTTTAGTTTACCTTTGACCTAAATTACGGCCTGTATTGCCCGTATTGCTCCAGTGCAAAACAAAAGCTAACACTGGACATTAAATATGTCTTGGCTGATTTACTACATTTGGGGTAGGAATGTTAATTTAAGGAGAGAAACAACAACAGGGTTTATAATCATGTACAAAGGTTTTCGCTCCCCTGGTCAGATTGCATGTTTTGTTGATTTTCTAACTGAAAGGCACAGCGGTTCGCCTCTCAGAGCTCGACCTCCGTCTGTTTAGAGTTTGCATGTTCTCCCCGTGTCCGCGTGGGTTTACTCTAGGTGCTCCGGTTTCCTCCCACAATCCAAAGAAATGCGTTATGCCAACTGATTACGCTAAATTGACCCGATCCAGTATGTATGACTAGTTTCGATGTAACCTCATGTCTGTCGATAAATAGCCATTGATACTGAAGGCAGCGTTAAATGAACTAAGCAAACATTCTAACTGAAAAGTACTTTTCACAGCCTCTGCAGGGGGGAAATGTAGGATCAGAGAATTCTAGGTCTCAGGACTTCATTGACTTTTTAGTAGTTTGTAGAAATAGGCCATGTTAATGTTTGTTTCCTGCAGACGTGGTGTTAACTTCTTTGAATTTATAATCAGCAAAACATGTAATGTAACCTAGGATTTGCATAAAACTGCATGCAGTAATTTCCTTTGTCTTATTTGTACAGCTTGGCAGAATATTGTGTACTTACAGTCACACGGAGTTCCTTTGTACTGTTGCTACAAGGCTGCTGTTAATAATTAATAAGTGGTTAAATATTTTCAAACGTGTTTCCTTTAAATCTGATACAGAGGTGACTTAAGAACACCGAACTGAGAGTTGCAAAGCAGTCAGTGTGCTGTCCTTAAATATTTATTGTTCTTAGAAACAGACCTTGGTCTATTTCATATGACCTTGCACATTAGTCGTGCAGCCTTGGTGCATTTAAGCAGTCAGTCTCACATGAATTCAAAAACATTGAGTCCCTTTTTAAACAAAGGATTAATCAGTATTAACAATTATAAAAACTATTCCAGCCTACAGTGGGTGTTACATGAAAACCCACTCTGTACATTTTCTAGAGGAGGGAAAGCGCAGAACAGCCATCAGCGAGCTCTGTGCCCTCAGAATGCTTTATAACGTTAAGGTCAGTGTGTGTTTTCTTTCCCTTCCTTTAAATCCATTCTTTCAAAGTTGTAAATCCTCAGTTGGATTTCTTTCAGTTCAAAATGCCCTTTGCTCTGCGAGTCCGTATATTAAAAAGTAGTATGGCTTATTCTTCTAAATGGTTTCTGCTTTCTTCCTGGACACCATCATGGCTCTTTTAAGCTGCTCGAATGACACAAACATGACGATGTTCCATGAGCCCAGTCTCAGAAAAGATGGTACAAATCTACAGGGAGACAAAAAGGTGACAGTCACTTATTACAGATTTGTCAGTGATGAAATAACAGATTTGATATACTGTATGTTACACATCTTGCAGCATAGTATATACATTCACCAGCCACCTTATTAGATGCAACTTGCTAGTACCAGGGTGGAACTACACAATGGACAGGGTGCTAATCCTTAACAGGGTATTAACCATTCAGACCTGGGGGAAATTTATAGTAGGCCGTCGATCTACTGGCATGTTCCTGAGGTGTGTGTGGAAACCCACAGAGAGGGTGCATCCTGCATTTATGATTTAGATTCGTTACCCAACCTGGGGTCAGAGCCCAACGGGGGGCTTTGCGCTCTGAGTTTGTCAAGATACAATTGACACGTTAAATAAAATTTAAATATCATACTCGCTGGAAAAAATCTACAGTGGAACCTCAGAATTCAAACTTGCTTGGTTCTAGAAGGCCGTTCGAATTTGTATATGTTTGAAGTTGGAATCAAATTTCCCCATAAGAAGTAATGTAACTACCCCTTGTAGAAGGCAGTAGGTCCTTCTTTGGTCATCATGGTCCAGGCACAGTTGATGGCGCTTTTGTATTGGCCAGGAGGAGAGTTCATGTAGCGCGTTTTCACTACGTCCACAGGAGAAGCGATGACCGTTGTGATGAAGCCGGCACCGAACGCAGAGATGAAGTGGCATGGTAGGTTATCTGTCAGGAGATTTGCAGTTTAGAGGTGAAGCTGCTGTGTTAATATTATTGACAGTGTTAGAATACTGCATAGAGCACTGCAGAGTAGGGTTATCTTTTCATTGAAGTTATGCTGATTACATGTTTTGTAATAAGAATATTTTAAAGTCAAGAGAATGCAAAATGCTAGAAATAATTCAGGCCCTTCCTCCCTCGGACACAGCCAGTCATGACTGGGAATGAGTTTTCTGATACTACTGAGACTGAGCTCCAGTTATAGTACATGACAGTGGAATGCATAAATGTACCTGTATGCTAGAATGGAGGTTCTAAATAATTAAAAACTAATGTATTTAGCAATAGTTTACATACGTGTGTGTGTGTCTATATATATATATATATATATATATATATATATATATATACTTCGAGACTGAGCTCCATTTCAGTCCCCTATCGAGTAACTGATCAGTGGGGCCTGCCAGATATAGTGGCTCTCCTTAAGATGGTAACACCTGTAAAAATTGGGGCTACGGAATGCGCTTGAGGTTCGTTAGTTACATATTGAGAATTACAAAAGCTTCTTAATTGTACATTGGGTCTCTACCATCATGCTTCCGATGCCAGTTCTCTTTTTTAATCCTGTACATGTGTCTTCTTGCGCTGCCTCCCATTGCCAATGCGTTGGTGTGGGCTTTGTGTTGCCCTACTCTCGCCTGCTCCATGCGATCTAATTATCCTGCCCGTTCTCACCCCCCCCTCCCGCTCCCTCCTGATCGCGCCTATCTTCTATCCGTCCCCATCTCCCCTCGCTTTCTTCCTCGCCGAAAGCGCGCGAGGGGGCGGCCGGCAGGCGGGGCCTCCCGGGCGTACGTCAGACAGGGCCGGAGCGCGCCCCTCCCATTCGGCGCCCGTGTAGTCAGCCCTGCTATCTCGTCGCCGCCGTAATGCGAGGGCATCCGCGCTCGGCGCTGCAGCTTCCCCTCTCCCGATCATTATTCTTCACTGTTCCTCTGGCTCTCACCGGCCCGCCGCGCCGGGCGGGCGGCAGACGCGCGGGCACCCACGCGTTATATATATAGTCTCTCTCTACATCTCTATCATTCTATAATATATATATATATATATATATATATAAATATATATATATATATATATAAATGTCTAGAAAATTTATATAATTAACTGTAAAAACATTTTATTATTAAGCAAGGTGTCCTGCATAGTTTTAAGGTATGCAAATTTATGGTTTATAACTTGAAACATTAATAAAAACTACCTAGAACACAGAAAAAATAGTTTGTTATTCGTCCCTGGTCTCTAGTGCTACACTTTGTAAAATGAAATAAATGTATAATGATTAAAATCCTTCAGAAACCTTTTTTTTTTTTTGCGTCATTCTGTACCCCATCTATGCCCTAAATATTTTATTCAGAAGAACTCCATGATGATATACTTTAAAAATCCATACTTTAGTTCACTCAGGCCTGTTACCCTAACATATTCCCACTTCTGGAAATTAGGGAACAAACCACAAGTCACATGTTCAATAGGAAGTTCTATCATCTGGATCTTCTGAAGATCATGGGAAGACTAAAAGTAAGTTTTCGCTTATTTTTTCCTGTATATTTGTTGATACTGTACCTATGCCTGAGAGGGTCAATCTCAACTTACTATCATGTTGCCAAAATTATTTTTAGATGTTATTTGTTTATTGTAAAAAATCCTAATTTTTGGTAAGTCTTTAGAATGTGCTCAGTGTCCTAATGTTATGTATTTGCTAAATCTGTGCTGAAAACTCCTATAAGGAATAACAGGACTGAGTAACAGTAACTGGAGTACATATACTGTGTGTTGTTAGATTCAGTATTGAAAAAATATAGTAAATGAAGTTTAAAGAGTTGCAACAAGCATGTGGCACCCATTCAGTGGAATGGCTCAGTTATAGTATTCACGTAATTAAGGTCTCACATTCATTACCAAAGATTTTAAATGTTTAATAAGGCAAATCATTATATTCAAGGGCTTCATTTAAAAACAAAAGGGTTCTGTAGCAGAGGAAGAAGCTCTTCCATCTGGACTGTCTTTTTTAATTCTAGGTACAGTCAAATTACTCTGACTGTTATGTAGCATGTGAAAAGTATAATAAAATCAAAGTCAATTATATAGGATTGTATGTCTGCGGTGGTTAGAATACTAGACTATTGTCCAGAAGGTCAAGCACTGATACTGTCGAGGCCCTTAACCCTGTGCTGCATGGATCGTACCATTTAAGAAGTGCATCAGCTGTAAGTCGCTGAATGTCCAGAGAAAATGAGAATACAAAGCACTTGTGAAAGTTATTTGAGATAAGCGTCTTTGCTTAATACTGTCACTGAACACTAATGTAAACTTATTTGTTTTGGCAGATTTCCAAGTTGTAGTTGTAGAGTGAACCCATCTAGTCTGACATTGTGTATTCATTTTGTATTCACTTTTACACTACTAAACACAAAGTCCACAGTTGGATTTGTACATGACCTGCTGTATAACTGAACAGGTTGTGTCATTTCAGTGACAATAGCATAATTACACAGATCCACTATCAGCTGTTGTCAAGCCTCCTCACACCTTTGGCCTCATCCTATCAGCGTTTAGCAAAGTCTGTCCTTTCAAAAACAGCAGAAAGTACATCTACTGTTCTCTAAGTTACTTTGAACTCCTATCACTGTTACAGACAATTTCTGGTTTTCTGATGGGACATTTGTGTTGACCTAAAGACTTGTATAATGGTTATACATCTATTATGGGTTTATGAATATTAATTAATGTGTGATTTAGAAATCCCTCCATGTCTTAGTGAGAGTTCAGTATCAGTGTCTCAACGCACATCATCTTATTCGCAGTGGTTTATTTATAAGTGGCCTGCACTGTAAAAAATAAATGAAATAAATAAATAATAGTATTTGCAAGATTTATATATTTTTTTCTATCCTGAGTGCAAAAGTGCTTTTGCATTCTGAAATGAATTGATCAAGAGTACAAGAGTTCAGCATTATATTGCTGTTCCTTTGGCACTGTATGAAGAGATTTACACAGCCATATTAACAATTGATAACTAAGTTGTGTTAATCATGTAAGATAATCTCAGTATCTAACTTTTGATTAAATCTTAATACAAGTCAGCTGTTTATTTAACATACATGTCAAACTATATCAAAACAAATACGATTTTTTTGTAGGTAATATAGTACATAGTTTCCAGGGATCTTGTCTGTCTCTATATTATGAATAGATTTAATTAAGAATAAAGATGACGTGCACATATATATATACATACATACATACATACATACATACATACATATATATATGTGCGCACGTAATCTATATATCTATAGTACGAAATATAGTATACACAAGTATATATACATACGTACTATACATAAAGTGGTGCTTCAAAGTTTTTGTGAACCCTTTTTTCTATATTTCTGCATAAATATGACCTAAAACATCATCAGATTTTCACACAAGTCCTAAAAGTAGATAAAGAGAACCCAGTTAAACAAATGAGACAAAAATATTACACTAGGTCATTTTTTAATTGAGGAAAATGATCCAATATTACATATTAGTGAGTGGCAAAAGTATGTGAACCCTTGCTTTCAGTATCTGGTGTGACCCCCCTGTGCAGCAATAACTGCAGCTAAACATTTCCTGTAGCTGTTGATCAGTCCTGCACACCGGCTTGGAGGAATTTTAGCCCATACCACCGTACAGAACAGCTTCAGCTCTGGGATGTTGGTGGGTTTCCTCACATTAGCTGCTCGCTTCAGGTCCTTCCACAACATTTAGATTGGATTAAGGTCAGGACTTTGGCTTGGCCATTCCAGAACATGAACTTTATTCCTTCTTTAAACCATTCTCTGGGTAAACGTTTGTGTGCTTAGGGTCATTTGTCTTGCTGCATGGCCCACCTTCTCTTGAGATTCATTCATGGACACTATCCCTGACATTTTCCTTTAGAAGCCTCTGATACCATTCAGAATTCTTGTTCCATCAATATGTCAAGCCGCCCAGATGCAGTCAAACAGGCCCCACAATGATACTACCACCACCATGTTTTCACAGATGGGATAAAGTTCGTATGCTGAAATGCAAGTGTTTCAATTTCTCCAACATAACGCTTTTTTCGTTAAACCAAAAAGTTCTATTTGGTCTCATCCGTCCACACAAACATTCTTCCAATAGCCTTCGGCTCGTCCACAGATTCTTTTAGCAAACTGTCAGAGGAGCAGCAATGTTCTTTTGGAGAGCAGTGGCTTTTCCTCCTTGCACCCTGCATGCCACCATTGTTGTTCAGTGTTCTTCTGATGGTGGACTCATGAACATTAACATTAGCCAATGTGAGCGAGGCCTTCAGTTGCTTAGAAGTTACCCTGGGGTCCTTTGTGACCTCACCAACTATTACACGCCTTGCTCTTGGAGTGATCTATGTTGGTCGACCACTCCTGGGGAGGGTAACAATGGTCTTGAATTTCCTCCATTTGTACACAATCTGTCGTTAGAGATGGTTTTACAACCTTTTCCGGCCTGATGAGCATCAATAACACTTTTTCTGAGGTCCTCAGAAATCTAATTTGTTTGTGTCATGATACACTTCCACAAACTTGTGTTGTGAAGAGCAAACTTTGATAGATCCCTGTTCTTTAAATAAAACAGGGTGCCCCCTCACACCTACATTGTCATCCCATTAATTGAAAACACCTGACTCTAATTTCACCTTCAAATTAACTGCTAGTCCTAGAGGTCCACATACTTTTGTCACTCACTAATGTAATTCATTATGTAATATTGGATCATTTTTTCAGTTTATATTCTGATTACTCTTCATTTAAGTTTTAGTGGTCACTGCACTTTGTAGTTTTACAATTACATACTGTAATTTGTAATTCATTTACATACTTTGTTCCTCTTTTTTTACTCTGTTCTCTAATGGTCAGGACCCCCACAGGACCAGCACAAATCAGGTACTATTTGAGTGGTGGATCATTCTCAGCACTGCACTGACACTGATGTGGTGGTGGTGTGTTGGTGTGTGTTGCACTGATACGAGTGGAGTTCTAAACCACCTCAGGTCACTGCTGGACTGAAAATAGTCCAACAACCAAAAATGTCCAGCCACCAGCATCCTGTGAGCACTGATCTGTTCAACAACAGATGACCTACAGTCTCTGACTTTTCATCTACAGTTTGGAGCAATAAGGTGAATGTCACAATTAATCACCTTTTGTCTGCTAGTATTTGGCATTAAGGAAATGATTTAGCCATATACCTGGACAATCTAAACACAAATATTTTAACACAAAGTATATGTTTATTTAGTTCATTTTATTAGAAACGATATGCAAGCCATTATCTTGTGTGGCAGCTACAATGTGCCACTGCTCAGTAACATTAGAGGGCAATGAGCAACACATATAAGGAAGTGTCTCAAATTGTTTACGATTTTGTGTCTCTGTTCCTTTTTAGGCTTTATATGGCTCCTGGAACCCAGCCTATAAGCATTGGTGCCTAATCTGCTTATGCAGCGAAAATAATGTGCGTTAAAATATTCTTATTAACATGTTAAAAATGTGTGAACGTACGTGTCTGTTTGATGCCCAAATCAGCCAGCAAATACCTATTTTCAAGATCTGTGGCTGTTTATAAAGTGATAGGTGAAAATCTTCCATTTGGTAATCTTAATGTTCTGCTGCTCAAAGCTACAAACTCCAGAAATCAATTCAGTTAAATACAGTACACAGTTTGTAAGCTTTCTTTACTGCTTCAAAACTTTTCTGAACATTTAATCCTAGAGCTCATATCTGACAGGATGTAACTTAATGCCAAACTCAGATTTTATTGCCTTCAATATATGTTAATAATCGATTCATCAGTACAGTATCCCTCAGCATAAAGTCCAATCTCAAAGGTTTGTACAGTCAGCAGACTGAGGCCGTATTATTGCAGCATTTTGTGAATAAAGCAATAAAAGACTGATTGAATGTTTTGGAAGATGTCCATGTTAACTGACATTTCATATCAGTAAATAGGGGGTGTGTGAACTTCAACCAATCAGTGTTAGGATAAATAAAGGGTGTTGCTGATTTAGCCTATGATACTGGTTGAAACTGGAATTGCTTGGCTTACTTTGTGTCTGATAGATTTGAAGGTTAATCTAATTCAGGTCAGAACAAGGATTGCAGATGTTTATGGGATTATTATAGCTGGAAGTGGCTGTAGTGAGTTACCTTCGTTATGCGCTTTGTGCACATTTGATTCGTTTTATCTTGGATTGCTGAGCAGAACTACTGGACATGCCACTACTGGACTTTTCCCATAATGCCTCAGCATGTTTCCAAAAGCTTGTGTGGCCATGCTTTGAGTCAGAACCAGTGTCTTTAAATTTTTTCATGAAGTAGTGGAGAGAAATTGATGTTCCAGGCAAAGTAATGATAGCTCATAGCTATATAGTTAGTTAATGCAATTAATAAATATTCTTTAGTGGTACATTTTCTTCATTTCTCATCCATGGCAGAGTAACGCCCACTAGCACTAAATCATTTAATCTATTTAGTCTTCAACAGACAGTTTTGCCCCTATGACTGATTGACAATTAGCGAGGGACAGCTGTGCAACTCTAAATTCTGTGCACCCCCTAGTTGTCATACTAGTCTAGAAACACCCCTGATCTGAAGTATTGCTTGGAAAACTTACCTGACATTAGTTTGTGTGTGAGAATGGCTTCTTTGATAAGATCATAAGACACCAGCTCTGTGCAGTTGACCAAGGCATTTCTGGTGATGTTAGGTAGTGTTCCTGAAAAAGTATTCATTTATTTATTACTAGGATATCTTACCTTCAGTCTCAGACACAAAAGGTAAAAACAGAACTTAAGAATCGCAGTTCTGATCTTCCCATCATCCTTTACTATAAATCAAGCCACAAACCTTTCCAGAGACCCCGGAGGCCCTCCTGATGGAAGATCTGTCTGTACGCCTTCATGGTCCCACTGTAGCGACGCGCAACCCCCTGCAGGTTCATCTGAGCCTGAAAGCGCACCTTTACCACATCTGTGGGCTGTGCTATCGAAACTGCCATGGCTCCTGTGGTGCATCCTGCCAGGATCCGGATACCCACGTTTGGGTCTGTGGAGAAGGAACAGATGCTTAGAAAAAAGCAGTTATTTGGTGTTGAGTATAAACCTATTCGTGTCATGATATTGTCAGATCATATGTTACTACCTATCATATTATGGCTACAGGTTTGATGAGAAGAGACCCAACATTGTCAGCTTGACAGAGGTGGATTTGAACAATTTATCTTCTGCTCCAGAGCCCAGATCCTTAAACGCTAGGCCACTACAGTTTTAGTCTACTTGTTACTTGCAACTTAGCGACTTGTTCCCATCTCTGTATATTAGACAGTAAGTGAACAGGCGGTTTTCCTAGTTGATGTGTTGGATGTGGGAGAAATGGACAGGCATAAAGACCTGAAAGACTTTGACAAGGGAACAATCGCAATACCCATGTGACTGGGTTGAAGCCTCTATGAAACAGGAAATTTTAAAAAGATGCCTTAAAAAGACATTTAAAAGATGTGCGCAACCTAACAAGTGTATTCGATCAGTAATTGGAATGAAGGAACTGTTTGCTGTGTGAAAGTAGCCCACTTAAAGTCACTCACTGTCTTTGCCTCCTGTGTAGAAACTCTTTACATTGTCATATAATCCAATTCGTATGGAGGCGAAGGCCATCTGTCTCTGAAGGCCAGCAACCAGGCCGTTATAGAGTGAGCGTGGTCCCTCCGTCCTCACCATGGTGCTGATGGTCCCAAACACACCACGGTAACGGATGTCTTTAGCGGCCTCCACCGCAGCCTTCTCACCCTGGATCTGTCATAACATGAACAAAAAAGAAATGCCTTCAATGAGAAATCAGTGAATGTCCTAATGCCGTTAGGTAAATGTTAAACAAACGCTATGTACAGTATAAACCATACGCCATTTGCATACTGAAGGGACCCTGGCACAGCAGATACTGAGCAAACAGTGTATGTTTTTTTGTACAAGTTCTATGTTTATAGTTGTCAGTCACTCTATATTAGTGTCTGCTAAATGTAACTGTATAGACTAGGTACTAACTGTGTGTGTGTTGCGGGGGGGGGGGGGGGGTTGTGTGTGTCTCTGTCTGTTTGTCTGTGTACCTGTAGTCGGACTTTGGCAGTGTCCAAAGGGAAGGTTACCAGGTCAGCTATGCAGGCAGCTAAACCGGCACTCAGTACCTTCACTCCCAGAGGAGGAGGAACCTCCGATGGCTTCAGACCCACCATGATCACAGCTGTAAAATCAGACACAGGAATGAAAACTCACTTCAGTAATCTGTGTCCTCAGTCAATTACAAACAGTACTCTTAGCCTAATTAGAAATTTAAACGGTTACCCTTATCTTATTTAGAAATGTAAATATTTGTACCTTTACCCTAATCAGAAATATGTGTACCCTTACCCTATTTAGAAATAGAAATGTATGTACCCTTACCCTATTTAGAAAGTGTGTACCCTTCCCCTGATTAGAAAATGTGTACCCTTACCCTATTTAGAAAAGGAAGTGTACCCTTACCCTAATTAGAAATATAAATGTATGTACCCTTACCCTAATTAGAAATATAAATGTGTACCCTTACCCTAATTAGAAATAGAAATGTATGTAACCTTACCCTAATTAGAAATATAAATGTGCACCCTTCCCCTAATTAGAAAGTATACCCTTACCCTATTTAGAAAGTGTACCCATACCCTCATTAGCAATTATTAATGTGTACCCTTACCCTAATTAGAAATGTGTACCCTTACCCTAATTAGAAATATAAATGTGTACCCTTACCTTAATTAGAAATGTGTACCCTTACCCTAATTAGAAAGTGTACACTTACCCTAATTAGAAATATAAATGTGTACCCTTACCTTAATTAGAAATGTGTACCCTTACCCTAATTAGAAAGTGTACACTTACCCTAATTAGAAATGTGTACCCTTACCCTAATTAGAAATATAAATGTGTACTCTTACCTTAATTAGAAATGTGTACCCTTACC
The DNA here is from genome assembly GCA_025084515.1 of Ancistrus triradiatus. NCBI lineage: Eukaryota > Metazoa > Chordata > Actinopteri > Siluriformes > Loricariidae > Ancistrus > Ancistrus triradiatus. Next base: position 178,176 of record JAJAGP010001068.1, on the reverse strand, counting down.
CTAATTAGAAACATAAATGTGTACCCTTACCTTAATTAGAAATGTGTACCCATACCCTATTTAGAAAGTGTACCCTTACCCTAATTAGAAATATAAATGTGTACCCTTACCTTAATTAGAAATGTGTACCCTCACCCTAATTTGAAATATAAATGTACCCTTACCCTAATAAATGTGTACCCTTACCCTAATTAGAGTACCCTTACCTTAATTAGTGTACCCTTACCCTAATAAGAAATGTTTACCCTTACCCTAATTAATGTACCCTTACCCTAATTAGAAATGTTTACCCTTACCCAAATTAAAAAAGACGTGTACCCTTACCCTAATTAGAAATAAAGGTGTACCTTACCCTTATTACAAATATAGATGTGCACTCTTACTATAATTAGAAATATAAATGTGTACCCTTACCATAATTAAAATTGTGTACCTTTACCCTAATTAGAAATGTGTACCCTTACCCAAATTAAAAAAAGAAGTGTACCCTTACCCTAATTAGAAATAAAGGTGTACCTTACCCTTATTACAAATATAGATGTGCACTCTTACTATAATTACAAATATAAATATGTACCCTTACCCTAATTTGAAATATAAATGTGTAATTAGAAATACCCTAAGTAGAAACAAATGTGTACCCATACCTAATATAAGTAGAAATGTACCCTTATCATTGTTAGAAACAAAAATGTACCCTTACCCTAATTTTATGTATAAATGGGCACACCTGTACCCTAATTAGAAATAGAAATGTGTGTTTACCATAATTAGTTTTGGCTTATTTTTGAGTAGTAAGTGTAAGATCAGTAAATATAAAGTATTCTGGAAATATTAAATGAGCATGCCTTGGTAATAGATAACATTCTTATGATTTATGTGTAAGCATATGTAGCCCATTGCTAATATATATGGAGTTTAATCCAATGGCTCTGATCAATACCTGATTAAATAGGTTGTTACTGCCATCTTTTCTCAAACTAGGAATATGTTTTAAAATATGTTCAGTGGTGAATCGGCACACACATTGCAAGTTAGAGACTTAAAGACACCATGTCTAGGACCATCGTGTGTGATGATAATCTGGAAAGAGTAAAGAACCAATCATATGAAGGTGGTACTTACATTTCTAATCCAGCGGTGAAATAATCCGTTGGTGGTTGTTTTATGGTGGGTCCCAAATGTTTCCTAAGGGTAAAGATATTTCTTTCCCTATTTATATAATACAACATTTTTGTGAACAATGAAGAGGCGTTTCTTTGCAATCACAGACGAACTCAAAGTCCATCCACAAACAGAGAGTCAATGTCCACTTTAGGCTGCTCAGATAAACAAGAATTTGTCTTGCACGTTATGAGCAAATCCGAATCATTTGGGGGTGTGCAATGATATTGGTATACATGCCTCAAAGTGTCCCATTAAGGATTTTCAAATCAGTCTGTTATTTATTTGATCGAACAAAGTCTGGCTATGATATAAGCAGTAGGCTGTACTATATATTCGCAGGGTGCAGGTAAACATCCTGTACCCAAAACAGGATGCCACGCCATTGCAGGACTGGGGTCGGGTCGCTATTGTAATGTTGGCCTCCCCTGCCTCATACAGGGCCAGTCGTTCCTGCGTGATGTTCATCCCAGCCAGAATGCACCTCTGGGACTCCATGATGATGGGCTGGTAAAGCTCTACTTTCTTGATCAATCTGTAGCACAGTTGTGCATCTGGCCTTTCTGCTGCTTCTTCACTCCTGTTAAGGTCCAGTCTGTTCTTTTCCTTCTAAACTGTAGTTGCTTGGCAATTAATTTCACAAAACAGGTGGCACAGTGGCGCAGCAGTTAGTGAGGTCACCTCAAAGCTCCGGCATCTCTGGTTCAATCCCGATCGAAGACCATCTGTCTAGAGTTTGCATGTCCTCCCAGTGGATGGTTGGGTTTACTCTGGGTACTCCGGTTTCTTCCCTCAGTCCACATACATGCATTAGTTTAACTGATTATGCTAAATTGGCCCAATCTTAGTATGTATGACTAGTTTTGAAGTAACCTTGTGTATCTTGTGTCTGTTAAATAGCCATTGATGCTTTTAGCTATAGTGATGAAATCCATGACTGTGTAATCACAAATAATGCTTTGGTTATGATTCATTGTGAATAGATAAGACCATGTCTTTGGAGGTGAGTGTGTGTATCTGCACTAAGTAGACTATAAGCTGTCGTTACTTATAGTTACACTAGCTTTGTAGAAAAAAAAAAAAAAAACTAAAGAAGCAAACAAGATCTCAGATGTGTCCATTAACTTTATTTAAAATGACATTAGAAATAATGTCACATGTCTTAAGTGCCTTTTAAATAAACATCACTGCGAAATCCTTAAAAATGATCACTTTATAGTTGTGGTTATATTGTTTTGGCATTTTATGAACGCCTTATTGTCATTAACTGTGATTTGATTTTATCTAAGCACAGTACGGCGGAAAAAACTGGTTTCTTCCAACCAATAAGGTACAGTTTAGAGAGAGGACACCGAGTGACGCTTGTGACTGAAGTTCATGAGGGACAGATAACAATGTTGCTTCACTGCATATGTCATCAGCGGAGAATCTACGTAAAATATTACCTGTTTATATAAGAGTGTCTGTCGTTGAAAGAGTGTATCCATTGGCCCTTCCCTGAGAGATGTGAAAACTAGATCTAGTTTGGTACATGGATGTCCTGTAGCCAAAGCACATGGTCTTTATCAGGGCAAAGATATCAGGCTTTTCTTTCCTAAGCAATTTGAGTTAACTAATGATTCAGTTACATTGTGAAATGCATTGGCAGGTTCAGCTGCAGGTCAATGCAGTCAATAGACAAGAAAAGGACAAGCTGAGGTTCAGGGATTTTGACATGTACAGAAGAAACTGGAATACCTGAATGTCTTAATAGGATGATAGTGTAGCACTTTAGACCCTCAGGTACAGGTCCTAGACTGGTCTGTTTGCAGTCCTGACCTGTGCCCAATAGAGAATGTGTGGAGAAATGGAGGAACTAAAACTGTGACAACAATGACCCCATACTGTTGCACATCTTGGGACAAATGGGAATGGGACAAAATAACATCTGAAACACTAAATTGCTTGGTATCCTCTGTGTCAAAACGTCTTTAAAGTGTCATGAGAAGGAATGGCTTCATTACAAAGTGGCAAATGCTTTACTATCCCAACTTTTTTTGGAATGCGTTCCAGGTCTGAAATGCAGGAATGGATGGTTATTAACAAAATGAAATAAAGTTGACCAAAACATGAAATATCTTGGGTTTATACTGTATGCAGCTAGATAAACGTCAAAGTAAATGTAAGAAACACTGTTTTTTCATTTGCATTTCCATACTGTCCACCATAGGACCACTTTAGAGCAGATGCTATTTTATGGCCTCAATGGTGGGCAATTCGTAAAAACCACCCTGATTCTCTCAGTCCAATGATGTGCCCTCTCTCAAAGTCTATCAACTGGGCAAAATGTCTCGATATGTGTCGTAGCGGCAGGTCTAGCAGTCAACGATCTCTCACAAAGTGGTACACTACCCAAAAGTAGTGAGGGAAGTATCTTTATGCCCTCTTGTGGTAAGACCCAGTATCTAATCAGACCATACCTGTAATCATTTACATATGTGCCTGAGACAATGCAGCGATCTGACATTTCTATCTGGGTGTCTGATTTTTTTTTTTTTCTTTTTTCTTTTTTCAAGTATATTTACTATTGCGTTTGTCATATCTTAATCATTTTGCTGTACCATTGAGTTTAATCCCTGTTTGTTTATTCTAGATGAAGCCTGTCCAGACCTGGCTGTTCATACTTAATCAGGAATCTGCTTGTCTTATTGGTTACTCCACAGGTTATAAATACATGTAAAACACAATGTCCTGAGGGTAATCTCTAACACGTTCCCTAGACAATAAGTTGCTAGATGATAAACAGTGGGGATGAAAACACGCTCATCAAAACAAGAAAGTTAATGAGTACAGCAACCCTGCTTCCCATTACGTGACTCATACATTGGTGTGTATACAGCACTGATTTAAATAAGCATTCCTGATGTAGTCTGGTAATAAGATCCGATTCTCTTACATTATGCTGAGTGTGTATAGTGGTGCTAGACTTGGGTGCAGAGAGTGGAATAAGCACTGATCTAACATGTTATGGCGTAAAAAAAAAACAGCAATTATTACAAATCCAAAGCGCCGTGATGTTAGCCTGTGGGTCAGTGCTCGAAGATTCACATAAAGAAATACAAATAATGGATTCTTTCTTCAAACAAACTGACAGCCAAACTGCAGTGAATGGTGTCAACTAGATGAACTGCCCTGATTGGATGCCTGGAACAACACCCAGTACTGCGTCACTGACTGGGTGGAGAGAAGAATGGGGAGGTAATGAGAATCACAGCATTTCTTTTATCACAAAGCAATATATCCATTTCACCCCCACTTATCTTGGTCAGGGTCGCTGGGAGGGTCTGCTGTACAGGATCCTGTAGATTATAGTCCTGGAGCAATAGTGACAAGCCAACTTCAATGTCCACATCTCTCCAGCTGCAGTTAGTGAGTTAGTTATCCCAGACAGCAATGTGGCATTGATTCAATATTGAAACCTGGCAAAGAGGCACTGATTTATGGTCCAGGTTAAAATTTTGACTTTGAGTCTACGTTGACATACGGTTTGGTTTTCAGTATTGACAATGAAATGTTAATGTAATGATTGTAATATTGTAAAGGTGATGCTGGATTAACATTGATAATAGGGGAATTTTCTGCACTCTGAAGCTGTTTGATTGTGGTTGGCGTTTTCATGACATTGAGAAGCCAGTTTTAAACTGAAGAAACATTAAAGAACACAAACATTTGCAAAAGTCTATGTTGCCTGTGACGATATGAAAACTGGAAAGTACGCTCCCTGCACAAAAAATTGCATTTTTGAGGTGGTAGTAACTTCAGACTCCTGCAGATGGCATTACCAGTGGGATATGTGATGAGATTCATAAATTGAGAAGAGGTGGTACGGTGCAGTGAATGTCTCATTCAATATGTTGAAAATGGGCTGCAAAGCAGATGTTAAAGACTGGCAAAAAGGAGAGACTGTATATGGACAAAGGCCGTAGTGTGAAAGTAGCTGAATTTGCAGGTGTATTGAAACTTACGATCATAGGGGTCTACCAGCAGTGACAAAAATCCCAGTGTACAGGAAATTCTCATGAGACTTGTGGCCAAAAGACAAAACTGACGGACTGGAACCGCTGGCGTGTTTCATAGCTTGTAAATAAAATACTGCATAGCATGAACATACGGAGCAGAGTGGCATGCAAAAGGCCTTTGCTCAAATTGAAGAAAGACTGTAGGCAGGTGAATATGTAGCATAGGATTTGTAAATATTCTTATTCTTTTAATTATTCAGACTGAACCTTTACAGTACAGAACACATAAAACCACTCACAGAAAAACAAACACTTCTAAAAACAGCAGCATAAAACTGATTTAAAAAAAGAAAAGCTTACATAAAAGTGGACAGCCATGCCACATGCCAATGATGGGGGAGAAGCTGTAAACCTTGTTAGCATGTTAGCATTTGATGTGCTGGGGTTAAAGGCTAGTAGGCTATTTATCCAAACCTAACGCAATAAACAATTTAAACAAGAACTTAAAAGTGCAGGTGCTAGTGAGAAACAATCAGGCAAAAAACAAAAATAGACTTGTCCTGCTGAAGAAATAATGCACCATGTAAACTCCCTCCATAGTGCACTTAAATAAGGAGACGTGGTGTAAATGGGATGAACAGCCATCGAAGACGTTCGTGAAAGAAGGAATGTAGTGATTTCCAACAAGAGCGTTTTGAATCAGGTCGTCCATGCTTAGTCTCTAGAGCAGGGAAGGTCATTTCAGTCCTTTTGATCCGCTCCACCCAGATTTAATCTCAGTGCTTCGGTTAAAAAGATCTACATCAGTCCTGCATATCCTATATTCAATATATCAACTATTCAACTGTTTTAAAGGAGTATTCTCACTTAGAAATGCCAAGCTGGATGACAGCTGCTAGCACATCCAGTTCGCATAACCCAATTTGCATAGTATTAGCCAAACCTGGCCTGTTAGTGTCCGTTAAGTAGCAGACGCAGCACTTCTGAAGTGAGCTATTCCTTTAAATAGAGCAAACTAGGCTCGAGTCTCATAGACAAGGACCGTTCCCTCCGTCCCTCACTAACTAGGCAGTAAAAACGTAGACATGACATAACTATATACAGTCTATGTGTATTACATACTGTTAGCTAGCAACATTAATACCCCATATAAAGTACACAGAGCATATTTATATATAGCTATAGATATGTCCTTCAGTTTTATCTACAGATTAAAAAGACGAGTCCCATTCTGTCTCATTCACAGTTCCTTCTGGTAAAGAATCTCAGACACTTCAGAAAACACGCCGGCGAGCACCATGTCTTTACGTTCCAACAGATCCAGTCTCACAGAATTATGTGGACTTTAAAAGCTGAGGCTTGCAGAGGTTCAGTAAAAGGATACATGTTGAGTTGCAGTCTCTTGGCTTATACGTGGCTTTAAAGATCAGTTTCTAGAACGGACCAGTTTTTGAAAATGTGTACAGTCAGCCTTGAAGGTTACTCCAGCCTCACACGCTTGATCTCAACTTTGTAGCCTGAGCTGCGAATGTGATTTCTTTAAATTTCCCATCTGTTAGCATTGATATCATGTGCTTTGAACTTTTACCTAGCCAAAGCTACCTGAATATTCCCGCCAAAATCCACCAATCCGGTTTTAGACAGAAAAGTCCATATGCAAAGTTCTTAGTCTTTAGCCGCTCAGCTTAGCATCTCGCATACGAGTAAGCATACTCTCTGAAAAACTGGATGTTTTAGAGCAGTTCTCAATCCTGGTCCGTTCTGCACATTATAGTGTTTGCCCCTGTTCCCAACACACCTGATCCAATGACTCAGCTCATTAAGAAGACCATTTCTGAGTTAAAGTGGGTGTGTTTAAACAGGAAAAGCACTAAAGTGTGCAGAGCAAGGGTGGAGGGGTTTGAGGACTAGGTCCAGGATTGGGAAACACTGTTTTAGAGGAGTCAAGGCATGATTGATGTACCATTGTGAAAAAGTTCTGGAGATTTCTAAGCTTTCTGAAGTATCACAATTGTTCCCGATTTCATGGACTACAAGCTAAATGGTTCAATTCTTCTCTGCAACCAGACTAGTGGAGGAAATATTTCAAGTAGTTGAAGAGTGGGACAACTAGGAAGCACCGACTGGTAAAACGGACGGGTCACACTGATTTAAGAACCTTTTTTTAAAAAAAGAAATCCCATTCACAGCAAGATACTTTTTCTAATACTGGAGTAAACAAGATATCCAAGTTGAGTATTTTTTTTAGCTGAATTATGTACAAGGTCAATACTGCGTCCGTTAGGGCATCAGCCTGACAGTGAGATCTCGTAGTCGCTGATGGACGTTTGCGCCTGTCCCCCTTTGCGCACGTTCTTGGCGTTCACAATGCGAGCCGCGATGTCCACTGGCCTCTCGAAATAGCGCACCAGCTCCTGTTCGGTGAGCACCGAGGCCAGGAACTGCTCGAACGTGATGGCCCAGTCCTTATCGATGCTGGCGCTGTGAGGGATCGTGGCCCGTCCGTCTCCTTCGCTGCGCACCAGCACCGTGTCCTCAGCGATGTCCTCACATTGCAGCTTGTCGTCCAGCTCGTGCGAGCCGGTGCTGAGCACCGAGTACGAGGACACAGACGTGTCATCTTTGGTCTCGTCGTCTGACACCAGCATGGCAGAGGACGTGCCCGTGTCTTTGGGAGACTCGTCCAGTTTGATGTCCTCCATGGGCGCCGTGGTGCCGAGCTTGCTTTCGACCGAGTCGCCCCGCGTTCGGTGCTGCTTCCTGCTGGTGCTTGTGGGACGCTCGTCGTCGTCCTCGTCCTCATCCTCGGCGTCGTCCTCTCTGCTGGACGGGCTGCAGAAGAGCTTGCCCACCTCGCCCATCTCCAACAGCAGACTGGTTACCGTGGCCGTAGCGTGGTACAGCTCCTGCTCGCTCGTGTCCTCGCTGAACATGTTGTACAGAGTCTTACACAGCTCGATGAACTGACCCTGAGGGAGACAGGGATAGACAGAGAGGGTGTGAGGAAGAAGAAGTGAGATGATGATGAATGACAGAGTGTGACGGGATATGGGGGCGCAAGGAAAAGAATAGAGAGAGGAAAATAGCAATACAGGTAGTTTGTATTTACAATGGGGATACGTTCCGACAAATCCATCGCAAGTTGGAAGGAGTTGGAATCGAATGAAACTTTGTGTGTGAATGTAATGAAGAGCTATGCAAGTGATTACAATATTAGAGTGAAAGGATAAGTATTGGGCAAAACTGTACAATTGAAAGGAGGCTCTAGTACCCTGTCAGGTCGCCTCTAGCCTGGATACAAGATAAGATACAGTTGAGCATTGGAGGCATACAGGTTACGTATCCTTTGGCACGTTTGTCCACAGATGTTGCAGCTGGGCCTGTAGATCCTGTACAGTCTTTGGTTGCTGAAACTGGTGTCCCAGCTGCTCTCATTTTGTTGCTCGATTGCCAATAAAATCCACAAGACCTCCAAGCCGACAGTCGTTGATTTCCAATCAGATCCTGGATTTGTCACTATCCGGCTCAGGTCCATAGCAGTCCAGGTTTTTCGTTCACAACACAACTCCAAACGAAGTCAGTCGTGGCTGGCTGTCAATGGCTAGACACGTAATAGGCGCTGTGACAACAAATTTCCTTCTGCTAAGCACCTGAAAATCTTCTGGGCAGAGACGGGGTGTGTAGTGAAGGTGCCACCTGTGTCTGGATAATGGATAATGAATCTGTTGGAGTGGCGAATCAAACAGTCCTTTCTACTGGTGGTCTGTCTGGGCCGTCCAGAGTTTGTTCACCATGTGTGTGTGCCCTCATGGAACCACTGCTCCCAACACCTAACAGCTAGGGTCAGAATGTTCTAGATGGTTGGAAATTCATCGAAATGATCAACCTGCTTCTCTCAGTCCAATGATGCAACCCCTGTCAAACTGGGTAGAGACATTTCTAGCAGTCGACAAGAGGTACACTACCAAAAAGTAGCCTCTGAGAGCCAGTTGGGCAAATTCATTCATATAAATCTTATTTTATAATAAAGTATTGAATATCTCATGTACTTTATTGAAAAGTGTATTGAAAGTCAAAATCCAAATTGATTATTGTCGCAACCACGACTCTAGGAATTCTAGGAACAGTTTCTGCTGAATGTGTATTTATGTTTATTATCGGATTCCCATCATATTCCCATAAGTATCGTAAGTCAGGCCATTGTAACCTTCATCAAGCATACCTGGTTGAGTTTGGGCAGATCCTTCATGTTTTCAGGTTTGGATTTAGTCTCCTGGTTCCACAGGCGCAGGTATGTACGGTAATCCGGCGTCTGCATCCTTTTCACTACAGACACGGAGAAAAACAAATTAGAGTCTCTAAACCTAAGCAAGGCGATCGTTTCTCATAAACCTTTCATGAAACTCAATATAGAAAAATACAGATGTATTTCAACAGCGAGGAACAAAGGAACCTCCGTTACTCGTTAGCTACATTGCAAAACTAACATCACATACCAAGCGTCATTTAAATGAATTTGGAATGAAGGAGCGCTGTGTATGTTTTACTTTCGGACAGATCATCAAGTCATGAAGTGTGTGTTCCCTGTGATAGAGTGGCACCCGGTCTGGGGTTGTTTCCCGCCTTGCAACCTGTGCTCGAGAGCCTGAATTGTATTTAGCAGTTCTAAAAATGTATGAATGAACGAGTATTACTATGTATTAATTATGCACGAACGCATATTTAATACATAGGTCATATTATATAGTGCAGTGCATTGTATATGTGGAATGACCACAAGAGGGCACTAAAATAAAAGACGAGCCAGGAGCCTCAAAAACCTCTCAGTAAATACAACTTGCTTGCGGTTTGGTTTAAACGCGTTGTAAAATACACACACCGGCCACTTTATTATGTACATCTTCCTAGTACCGGGTTGGACCCCCTCATTTCTGTGACTTGGTCCATATTGACATGATGTTGAACAGCAACCAGAACTGATCAATGCTTGTGTTGCCCTCAAATGTGTTAAAGTATTAGCTTGAATGAGTTGTTGTTGTTCGGAAGGGCCCTGGTTCAAATTCCAGTGAGGTTTGTAACGAAGTTCAAGAGGTGCATTCCCTGTGATGGACCCGGTGATTTCTGGGTTAGGCTCCCGACACTCCCCTATAACCCCTGACCAGGAGAAGTGGTTTTATTATTAAAAGCATTATATTTTTGAAAGTACTGAAACTATAACAAGTTATTGTGAACTAACTCACATGCACACAAGCCTGCCAATTTCTCAAAGATTAGCTAAATCATGGATTTACTCTGGACTCCCATAATAAAATACAAAAATAGTTTTGTGTCAGGTGTGCTTGTCATGCGAGTTAACAACAACTTGGTCTCGCGGACCAGAGCTGGATAAAACGTGACAGATAAACACCAAGCATGAGCATAAACAAAAACTTGGTGTTACATGTTCCTGCTGGCCAGAGCTGGATAAAATGTGACCTTTAAGCACTAAACACTCAGGCATTTAGATGCATGTTTTTCATCTTTAAGTCAGTTTAGGAGCGTGAACTGTTCAGACAAATGTCAGATATAGGTCACGCTAAAAAATATGAGCAGCCTTTGGGGCAATTTGCCTGCTGTGTGAACGTAGTCTTTGTAACTTAATGGTGATCTGATTTTAGTCCGATTGAGGTTCATATTTCTGTGACTGACACTCAGGTCATGCAGTGGTCTAAGGTCTACCAACGGGTACTGGGTTTGAGTCTTGGGTGGGCATCACTGGGGCTCAAACTTGGATGTCTGAAGCTTTGAGGTGAACTAACCATGTGCCCCCCAAGAAATACAGATTCACTGAATACAGTGACAAAATATAGTGTGCTGGAATAGCAGGGACAAACACTTTTGGTAGTAAATGAGACTATATACATAACAATGTCAAATTAAAATATGCATTTTTTAAAATAAAGTCAAAGATATACTCTCGAGACATAAGTTTGTGGACACACCTTCAAAGTATTTCAGCAAAACTCACTTGTAACACATTTCTAACACAAAGCTTAATTTCTGGATTCTCCATAAACAATCAGTAGCAGTATGAGTTGTACTGATACCCCAGTGACTCTCAATATGACACATTTGTAGGTTTCCACTTCCAACAAGTCAGTTCATCAACTCTCTGTCCTGCTGTCCTTAAACCAAATCTATAGAGAATTGATTTGCCAAATTTGATTGACAACTTGGCTGGCTTGTATAGAATCTTGATCTGAAATCCATCAGACAGCTTAAAAATGCACTGGAATGCCAAACTTGAGCCAGGGCTTATTGTCTAACATCAGAGGCCGACCTCACAGTGATGTTCCAAAATCTCATGGAAAGCCCTTTTAGAGGATCAAAAGGTGCTGAAGAAGCAAAGGTGAGGTGGCAAACCCCATACTAATACCCATGGTTGGATAATTTTGGGTGTCCACAAACAAGTAGCCATATAGAGTGGATTACATTTCCAACTTACTATGTGTGTGTTTGAGTAGATTTAAATGGCTTACCTTTTTCATTCTTGAAGGTGACCCTGACAAAGCCATCATCTTTCTCACTTCTGCCCTTGGAGTCGAGGCCTAAACATTAGAAAAGGCAGGTCAAGCAACTAAGCACATAAGCAGTTAGGACAGTGATCATTAGTAGTGATAGGATGTTTGAGAATGTAGCAGAACTATTCATATATATTACATAGTGAAGGTATTATGACCTGACCAGCATTGCAATCTTGTCATTTTCTCCGCTGGTTTTTGCTCCTGCTTATTTGGAAGGTAGTGCCTATCCTGGAATTCAGAGGCACAGACAAGCATCTACCCTAAACAAGGCAGAAGCCTATGGCAGGGCTAGATGGGATCACTGCTGCGGCCATGTTCGACCCAGCCGGAAGGTACCACTGGGAGATGGGGGGAGGGCTAGCCAATTGCCACTGTGCCCACAGAAACAACAAAGCAGCTTTAAAGAAGTTAAAAGGACTAGGACTTTGAAATAACTCTATAGTAACCCTCATGTGTTCGGCTTGGTCATATCTGGTCAGGCATCTTAAAACCATTTCTGAAGTATTTTTAAAACCAGCCACCTGCTGTCTTATACATTTTAGGCAACCAGTAATAGTTTTATCTCAAAATGTGCAAAATTATCAGATCTGAGCAGAACACCATAGATGTTACAGATAATAATAATAACATTAATAATAATACATTAATAAACACAGTTTTAGGTAAATGGGTGGTACGGTGGTGCCGTAGTTGATAATGTCACCTCACATATCCATACACCGGGGTTAAAGTCCGGCCTGGAGGCTGCCTGTGTAGAATTTGCATGTTCTCATTATTTCTGTGTGGGTTTCTTCTGGGTAGGGTCAACTGGCACCTCTAAAGTGTCCCAGTGTGAGTGAGTGTGTGTTCGCAAGGGCCCTGCAAAAGATTGGTGCCCCGTCTAGAGTTGGTTCCCACCTTGTGGCCTGTGCTAAGTTGGATTAAGTGGGTGTGAAAGTAAACAGTGATTAACGGATTATCATGGTGGTAGTGATTAAAGTCCTGTTACTGGCACCAAATTCTAATGCAGTTAAATATAGTGAGAAATTTTAAGATAAAGACTTGTATAATAGTTTGCACACCATTCCAGATGATCAGCTAGTGATATATGTGGGGTCTCACAACTTGTAGGAAGGCAGAAGGCAGGTCAGGTGCCAAGTAACACCGAGTATCAAGCGAATTTTTCCCAGAAGGAATAATGTAAATTCAATGAATCGGTTCCAGACCCCCAGAAAATCCACACTGTATAAGAATTTTACCAGGTAAAATGTATTAGCATTTTACCAGAGATCTGCACTGAGCTATTGTTTTTGTTGGGCATACGAGCATACGGGCATACGAAAGGGCATACGAGAATGAGAACTGAATTTGTTGGATCGCGAATTGGTCGAGTGCTGAGGTATGACAACATCTTACAAAGAGAAAAAACACATTCAAAGTTTACACTTTCAGTTTGCTGAAGGTCGTTAATGTGAATAAATCATTAAGTTGAAGCTGATCCAGCTTACAAACAAGTTGAGGACCCAAACTATAATGCGGTCTTAAGCAAAAGTGTGGGTCCTCCTGCTAAAAATGACATGTTTTTGTTGATTATCCAACCAAAACGAAGGCACAGAACATCTGCAGTTTTTTTTAGAAGATAAAAAACCTTAGTTGGGAAGTCATTCCCAAACTTCTGTTATTGAAGAGTGTATCAGTCAGGCCCTATAAAACTGGGTCATTCCTCTCGAGAAGTCTGACTTTGCTTCAGAGAGAATCAGTGTAGAGAGCAGCTATGGTGCCGTGTGTGTGTGTGTGTGTGTGTGTGTGTACCATTGGAGGTCTCGGGGGTTATGTCCTCAAAGAAGTACTGCGTCGCTTCGAAAGCTGAATCTGGCTCCTCCTGCTCGTGATGAACTTCTGAAAGAGAGAGCAGAAGCTCCAGTTTTATACGAGTTCTGCTGTGTGAACTTTTCCAAATGTTTTCATCATGTCCTATTTATTTGAGGAAAATGTTACCAATAACAAGGATATACAAGCTGTACAGAGATCTGCATTTCCAACAAAAGAGCATCTTTTAAGCAAGAATTCTGGTGCCAAAGTACATGTTCTGCTGTGTTCCTACATAAAAAAGGCAGATAAACAAAGTGTTGTTGCCTCACAGCTCCAGAGACCCGGGTTCTGTATGTGTGGGTTAAAGTCCTAAAGACATGCATTAGGTCAGCCATGTACTAGGTATGTACTAGACATGTATTAGGGACATCCACCTTAGGGCTTGTATATGTAAAGTCAGAGACAGTAGCTCATCTGTTGTTGTGCAATTTGGGTTAGTCACAACTAATCCTTCATCAGGTGGACCATTTTCAGTCCAGCAGTGACTATGAGCTTAACAACTCCAGCAGCACTGTTGTGTCTGATCCGTTCGTACCAGCACAACCTCAGTGTCAGTGCAGTGCTGAGAATGATCCACCACCCAAACAGTACCTGATATGTGCTGGTCCTGTGGGGGTCCTGACCATTAGAGAGCAGAGTAAAGGGGACGAACAAAGTATGTAGAGAAACAGATGGACTACAGTCTGTAATTGTAGGACTACAAAGTGCAGTGACCACTAACACTTAAAGAACAAACAGAATACAAACTGTAAAATATAAAATCCCTAAGACATTTGCACAGTACTGCACTTTTTTCTCGCCACATTTTAACCTTGATCAGTGTTTTGAAGTGGTCTAGATCATGGACTCAAGTCTCCATCAGTAGTGGACAAGAAAACTGCTGCTGCCCAAGCACTAAAAGCATCCCATTTTACCCCTGTTTTTTACAGGAACAGACAGAGCTCACAATTCAATTTTCGTACGATCAACCTGACATTCGATAAAGACATTCTTTTTATTTTTGTGAAGTGTAAACATTGCAAAACAATGCACATTTCTTGTATACGTTTTTAAACAAGGAAATGACCAGCAACAGAAGTTTAAAATTGTACCATATATAAAATAATAAAATTAAATAACAGAGTGTAAACGTTCTTTCTTTATTTCTGAAAATAACCATTCAAAATAACGTGTGCTTTTCTTGTATAAAAATCTTTAGTTCCCCGAAATTGACAGAAATTGATGCACAATGGCCAGGCAGTGTATTTGCCAGCTGTGTAGTAAATTCTATATTTTTGGCATGTATGCTAGCAGAAGCATTTTTTTTTGCTGCATTTTTACTTTTGCATATTTGTAGGCGTTTGTGTTCATTTTTGGGTGCGTGCACATGCACTGCATCATTTTGACAGTAATCAGTATTGGCTGCTAACCAGCCGTGAAGCAAGATGGCTGTTCAGTCACTTTAGGCTTGTACTTCATTAGTTGTGTTCAGAGAACAAACAATTAAGTCTTTTAAGTCCAATTATTTATATGACAACTAATAATCAGCTAAAGTTTTATGATCGTGACAGGCCTACCTGCAACTATAAGCTTATAGGCATACAAATGTAATGTATTTATACAAGTTTACTAATGTATTGTTCAATAAATTGATGTTGTTTATACATGTGTATATGCTATTACACCATTATCGAGGATACAGCCCTACTAAATAGTGGGGGTGTAAAAAAAATTAATCACAATTATTTGCATGACAATTAATCATCAGCTAAAATGTACTGATCGTGACAGCCCTATGATAGCAGATCAACATCTTGATGCTGGAACTGAATCGACTGTGTTTTTGGAAGTGTGAATGGATCCTCTGAGCCACTGGCCCAGTGACAGTGTAACAGAGCCAGCATACACATCAGATACACTCTTGCTTACCTGGCAGTATGTGCATCTTGTATAGAAGCTTTAGTTTCTCAGTCAGGTCGCCGTGGCAGAGGACTCCTACATCACGAAGATAAAGTGAGATACTGCAGCAGTGTTTCCATAGCATATACTGACTATAATACAGTCTCAGACAGCTTAAAACAATGTTTAAAAGTCAGTAGGTTCATTGATGTAGGACGGCAGTGATCTTGTGTAACCATCCCACTTTCTAAGCTCTATTTTTGTCATCTGTTTTAAGCATAGTCATGATTCAAACAACATCCAGCATACCCCATTCCCTGCACTCACCAAGCCCATTGATGAACTCTCTAAAGTTTATAAGGGCATCTGTGTTCTGGTCCAGCAGGCGGAAGAATCGGACGGCAAGGCCATCTGTGTGTGCGCCGCTAGCCCATGGGAAGAGCACTGAGAACAGCCCCTTAAACTGCTCAAGGTCCATGCGGTACTGCTCCAGGTAGGGCAGGCTCGGGTCGTGACGGTCCATTGGGTTACTCGTACCGCCCCAGTAGCAGCTGGTCAAGTGCTCGGCCTGCATAAGCAGCACAGGGGGAGCAGAAAACTCCGGATTAGCACGGACTAAACACCTCAGTGACTCTCAATATAACACTTTCATAAATTTAACAAGTACGTTCATCAACTTTCTGCCCTGCCCTCCTCAAACAAAGTGGCTGCTTGGCAGTACTAGGACTTGAACCCTGGACCTCCTGGACAGCAGTCCAGTACCCTGCCAGTACCTGTGGCCATAGCCTAGTTAACAAAAGCTAAAAATATGGAGTCTGACTGTTTGAGGCTGTGGACAGGTGTCTTTTATACAGATAACAAGGTCAAACAGGTGCCATTAATACAGGTAACAAGTGGAGGACAGAAGAGCTTCTTAAAGAAGAAGTTACAGGTCTGTGAGAGCCAGAAATCTTGCTTCTTTGTATGTGACCAAATACTTATTTTCCACCAGATTTACAATTAAATTTTTAAAAAATCCTTGCACAACTTGCAGAAAAAAGTCTCTAAACACATCAACTGAACACACACGCACCCAAATTCTGCTCTTCAATGCCCAAGTCCGAAGTAAAAGACAGGTTTGTATTTCCTATTATAATTTAACAGATTCTTAAGACCTTGCCCATTAAAGTGAATATACATTGATCAGCTGGTCGTTACATGGTGCATACCTGTACTTGTGTGTGTTTGTGTGTAATATTATTACACTACTATTAAGTTGACAAAAATACATACATCCTTAGTTGTAATAACTAATGATCCTGAAAGGCTTACTTCCTAAGAGTTGTACAATATAACATAAAATAAAACAAAATACATAACATAAACCTCTCTACACATAAAGTGTGTATTTATGTAATAATATTATGTAGTATTCTCCATGTAGATAAATGACAAAGATAATTTGGACTTGGACTTTGGTGATCTCATATTTATATTCCAGTATATCTTATGTGACTGCTTGAGGGTTCCTAAACACTCCGATGTTTTTTTTTAATGTTAAATATAAATGTGACTGTTAATTCAGTTAGAAGTTAGATTTTTTTTTTATTGAGATTAAGCTAATGAACCTTTAAGGTTAGTTTTGCTTTGTATACTGGATTGCCAGTGGATAAATAGCGTGAAGAGATCTGGGAAAGGAAATAAGAAGACTTGGTGATAATTGAAGTATTTCAACAATGATCTGGGCTGTTTATTGAGGATATTTTAAAATAACAAAATTAGTTTTTGAGCAAGCAGTTAAAAGTGATAAGCCACTTGAGATTGTGTGTTTAAGTCATTTTTCAATATTAAAGTGGTCTTCTCATGAATACGAGAACTTTAATAACACCCTTATCTATGCTAAGTGCAAAGCCTATGTGGATTATTACTTTCATTGAAGCTCATTGTCGAATACAATGAAAGAGTAATAAGGAAGCTACAGTACCTACACACATTTTTGGATACGTCTTTGGATAAAAAATGAGTTTGATGCTGTTTCTGAGCAGCTGCTTCTGACCTACCTTGAAGAGTGAGTAAAGCTCCTCCAGTTCATCCATACTGAAGGACGTCTCTGTTACAATGGTACGAACCTGTAAGTGATGGAAGGAAGAAAATACATACAAAATCTTAAAGTACTCGTTGTTCATTTAATTTATAGCTGTTTATATATCCATTGGGAGCGAGTCACCACGAAACATAAAATCATTACTATTTTTTTTTTTTACAGGAGTTGCACTTCTGAACAGCCAAAACACTAAAACCACCTGCCTAACATTGTGTATCCCCCGGGAATGCCAAGGCTCTGAGCCATCAAAGAGTGCACTCCACAAGACCTCTGAAGGTGTCCTATGGTATGTGGCACCAAGACGTTAGCAGAAAATGTTATTATATTAAGTAATCATGTATTAAGGAAATTCATTCACCACATGTTCAGACATTCCCGATGAATGTAAAAGAAAGATTTACACTTCGTGTGACGCATTACTGTATAACAAAAAGTACCACCAAAACTCCCTGTCTCCACTGGAACAAATCTCACTTCAATATGACCTCCAAGATGACAAGTTGGAAGTCCTGCCCTTTTTGGTTCTTCCCTTTTTAGCTATGCTGTTATAGTTAGTGCTGCTGGAGCCTCATGCTACACTTGCACAAATGTATTCTGCTAATAGACTCTTAACATCACTAACGTTAATTAACTAAATGTTTGCATTCTTAATGTCACGGACTACATGTTCTGTTTCCTCTCCGAGCTCTTCTTCCAGTGACATGTCCAATTCTCACACTAAATTTTCTTCAGGTTCCAGCTCCAGTTCCACTCAAGCTGTTTTGCCATCATCAGCTCCAGTCCTCATACAGTTACTCAGACCACATCAGAGGGCAATAACTCCCCCTCTTCTCCTCTTACTGAACTTTCCATACCAAATAAACTTTCCTGCTGAGGACACGAGGTCCTAAATTGATATTTATTGGACTAAATATTGCCAATACTCATAGTCTACATATTATTCTATTCTACATTATGTATTAGATTTTTAAAAATATCTCCTCTCTTTTAATTTTGTTTAGGTTCTGTATATTTAAAGAAAAAAGGAGTTTTTCTTTGCCACTGTTGCCCTATGCTTCCTCAGTTAGGGCTTTGGGCCTAGATAGTTATAAAGCTGCTTTGAGACAATACTCCATTGTAATAAGCGCTACAGAAATAAATGTCATTTTGACTTTCACTCATTGTCAACTTCCTCAAATCATTCCTGAATGAGTTCTGTAGTGTGACTACATTATTCTGATGAAACAGGCCACTGCCATTAGCGAATAGCTTTGACAAGAAGGGATGCACTTGGTCTGCTCCAATGTTTAAGTAGGTGATGTGTGTCAAAGTAACATTTACATGAACGCAAGACTTAAGGTTTCCCAGCAAAACCTTGTCCAGAGCATCACACTGTCAATGTTATTCACTTCATCTGTCTGTGGTTTTAATATTAAGGCTGATAGACTGTTGAATATTACACAATGGATTCCAGTGGACAAAAAGGTAAGCAAGACAGGAATACCTACCACATTGCGCTTAGTAGTGTCCTCGATAGTCTGGATGACCCTCAGTCGTTGCTTGAAGCGCATCTGTTCGATCACGTCTGCCCGAATGGAGCCGAATTTCTTAAAAAATCAGAGAGATGTAGCATTACAGAGACATAAGATACTGAAAACTGGAACAAGTGGTGGAACTGAAATACAAAGACCAGCTCATACCTCATAGGAACTGTGAACCAGTTTGAAGATGTCCACCTCGGGATGTGGTTCTCCATCGTCAGTGAGGAGAGAGTGTAGGTGTGGGATTGGTGGTAATGTGCTGTCCTTATTGGTAACACTGTCTAGATACCTACACACACAGATACACACGATGTCATATGTGCTGCCAGATGCTGCTATTGCTCAAGTGTAAGGGGAGGTCACACTAAATACTTGCCACTGTAGCTTTCAGAAGCACTTTTTTAATACTACACTGGTTGTGTTCTAATAAAGAGACTGACAAATAATTACATATGGTCATTAAACCATTGCTAAAACAATGAATTATCTAATCTAATAGTGGCCTAAGACTTTTGCACAGTACAAATGTGTGCCAGAGGCTCCCAAAGACTGAGTGCTCTTTGGGTCAGGGGCCTGTGTCTGTGGTCACATGACACAGACAAAGGGCCCCTGTTACATCTCCAAGTAACAAAACTTAAACATGTAATCTGCCCAAACTACTATAATTTGCATGAGGTGTGAATAAACTATTGCATACATGTAGTTCCTGGGGGCGCTTCATCGATTTAACTGCAATCAAACCTTTCATTTCACTATGTACTTATTTAAAGTAGATAAATCTCCAACTCTGAAAAAAATTACGAGACCACTCCAACTTTTCTAAATGTACAGCAGCAATTCCATTCCACTATCCAATGAATTCCAACACAGACAAACCTCATTCTACAACCCCAATTTCAATGACGTTGGGACGTTGTGTAAAACATAAATAAAAATAGAATACGATGATTTTCAAATCCAAAAAACACATACAGTACCTACAAATAGTAAAATCATTTTTACTCTTTGTATTTATCATCTTTAAAAACACTTTGCAGTGGTCTCTTAACTTTTTCCAGTGCTGTATGCACTTTTTAATATAACATTAAAAACAGTTCACACCTGACCCCACTCTTAACGTTCAAACCTCATTTGTATATCTGGAACCAGTAACCCTGGTAAACTCTGCATTTTCGCAGCTCACAGTGAATCACTGACCTGCCGAGCACCGTCATGGCTTCTCCGTCATCCTTGCAGTTGAGCAGCTGGTGGATGTTTGCGTCCAGCACGGACAGAGCCAGCTGGAAGATGAGCTTGATGCCCTCGTAGAAGAAGCAGTCGACCACGACCACCGCACTCTCGAAAGGCATGACGGACAGGAAGAGGGTGAGGAACCAGGACAGGGAGATGGTGGAGATTACACCCAGCTCCTGCATGCAGTCGTACAGCTGTGGAACGTACACCCGGGCCAGCTCCTCAAACACACCCTGATCCACCAAAGCCCCTGTAGAAACCGTCATCATCAAATAAAACACAAACATAAAAACACAAACACACAGACACACTCACAGTCTTTGTATTATTAGCTTTATGTGATTGGTTGTCAGCCCCCTCACTCATTCTCGCCCTCACACACAGATGCACCCTTAATTAGGGAAATACTATATAGCCTCAAACTTATAAACCTTTGAAATAACATGCATAGGCTATTCCTGCATATTTTACACTGATCGCACACGCATTTATTTGCTTTCTTTTATTAACAGTGCATTTACAATGCTGATCTTTTTTTTTTAATGCCTATGAAGTGAAGAAAATGCGGCTCCGCTCTTTTCAGGTGTTACTGCTGCAGTGTCTAATCTATTTAACTGGAGAGTGTTGGTTTGTACATAAAATTCATTTCATTTGGGGCGTTACACCATTGTTGCACTGAGTTGGAGATGTGAGCGCATCTCTAATAAGGTCAACCACAAACATTATTCCTGCACGATTTAATCGGTAGCGTTTGATTAACTCCCTGTTATTCAGTGTTTTGAGAACGTTTCTTCTGCCTAGTCACCTTTCCTCAGATTTCTTCTCTGCTTAAGAGAACTCCTAAACCCCCTAAAAGTCCTCTTTCCTACTCCTAACATTTTACCTTAGGAGCTCTTTTAAGGGTTAAGATGCTTTATGAATAACTTCTATCTTCACTAGGATCTACTAATAACTTTGAGAGGGAAACGCCTGCAATTCTATAATCTTTTTTAGAATTTCGTCACTATGAGCTACTCTCAGCACTGAGAATCTTTAAGAATGCAGCCTGTGAGCTTCATCTTTTTGGCAACAAGAAAAGAAAAGAGAAAGAAGCGGGAGAATTAAGGCCTATTCACACCAAGTCCGATTTTCATGGGAGAAAAACAAACATATGTAATTTTTAACCTAGTGGGACACCAAGTCTGACACTTTTGCTTTCTTTAATTTCCCTTCTCTTAATGTGTCTTTTTCACATCGCCAACTTAAACAAAAAAAAAAAACACGAGCAAAGATTAGTGCGGCAGGCATGAACAGATTAGAATGCACTTAAATAAATAATCAAACGCTTCCATCCAGTCCCTGTGAGCTTTATCACCATCATTCTCCAGCCTTTCAGTTCTACTCCACCAGATCTTGTCTTTAATATCCATGTTTTTAGGCAGCGTGTTGCTTGTGCTATAAGCTCTTGAGCTGTTCTGCCTGACAACCAAGCTCTGATTGGTCAGCCTGATTTTAACGCATCTGACCAACGCTGAAATTAGAACAGGCTCCGATTAAAAATTTTACGCAGCGTTGCAGTCGGACTCAGTGTAAAGGACGGAGTTAATATAGGCGTGTCCTTTTTAAAACTTGACTCAGTGTGAAAAGGCCTTTACTGTATCCAAAGATAAAACAAGATTTAACAAGCAGCTCTGGTTTCTCAGTGATAAGAGCCAGCTAGTGGAAATGGCAGAATCTGAGTGCCTGGGTTCGAAACCCCGGGCGGTTCTTACAACGTTAAGGTTGGGGTGCTTTGCTTTTTTTGTTATTTAGCAAAGATATGTGTGACGATCGGCACACTGTATTACATAATCAAATACTGCACATTAAGATGTGCTCTTAGTGGAAATTAATCAAGCTCGGTGAAGGTACTAGACTGGACTATTGATATGAATGCTGAAGGTTCAAGCGCTGTCATTGCCTCTGCCATGGTCTGGCCCTTGAGCAAGGCCCTTAATCCTCAGGTGTATCAGTCGTGAGTCGCTATGAATAAGGGCATCTGCTTAGTGCTGCAAATGTACACAACTGTAGTCCTAATGTGTGTGTGTGTGTGTGTGTGTGTGTTTTAACAAAAATGACTTACCTACGACTCTGGTGTTGTAGTAGTCAGGCAGCATCCTCTCACACAGAGCCACCAGTAGCCAGAAAGCCTCCTCTTCTTTAGCATACAGCAGCAACACAGACGTCACGATGTTCATGGCCTGAGCACAAACACGAAACCTCTCATTTTGACTGTTAACCATTTGTGTGTGTGTAACTATGGTAGGGTCTGATATATCCTGTGGGGTTTTCCACTTTGTGTGTGTGGTGCATGGTGCGGGTTTGCAGGTGAAAGTGCCCCACATTGTGTCTGTCAACAGTACGTGCACACTGCACTGCATGTGGGTTTGTAGAAGCGTGTGTGGATAATGTAGCACACTCCTCAGTGTGCATGTGGTCATAAACCGAAACTTTTCTAATTATTAATTGTTATGAGACAAAGTCTATGACCCCCTTTTGAAATACTTTATGATTCCTAAAGCCAGGCATACAATGAGTTGTTTGGTGACTCCTTACATTGCATGTTTGAATCGTTCGTCCTGTACTGACAACGCTCACACTGTACGAAAGTAGTCGGCCCGACTGACACGCTGCGACGTGGGTGCTCACACTGCACGTGAAACGCAGCCTCCAAGCAGAGTTTCCGTTTACATACATGCACTCTTGCACAATCAGCAGAGCACGGGGCCCTGTATATCAAAAAAATGTCGAGAAAGTGCACAGATCTGCTAACTTGTGCCACGCTGTGCGCTGAAATTCCACAAAAAAAGTACACGGGCATTTTAAAGAATATGGCTTGTCCGTTTTGCAGAGAGTACTGGAGGTAAGCCATGACTTGAATGCGCGTGTCACGCCCACGGACAGATCGGCCTCCCAGGCTCGCACGCTTCAGCGCTCCTCCTCTCCGGCCTACTGATTGCCTCACCTGAGTCTCGTTACCTGCGTCGTTAAGAACGGCGTGCGAAGCTCAGTAAGACGCTTCGCAACGAGGTTCCATGCCATTCATGCTCTCAGACTTCTCTAGCCTGATAGAAATCGTCAATAAAACTGCCTTTCGTCAAATCCACAGCTCGCGTCTGTCTCCTACCTTCCACCCCGCTCGCGTTACAGTTTGCGAAGCTGCTTATGGAGACAGCGGCTGGTGGATCGGATCCCGGCTCCGAACAGAGTCTGGGACAACAGCTCACAAACCTCCGTATCCAGCTGGAGGAAGTGGCCCGTGCTGTTACGGTGCTCACCGACAATCAACGCACGCTGGGTTCTCTGGTTCCCACGGTGAGCGAATTGTCTCAGAGGGTGTCGCAGCTAACACCGCCCCCAGCTCCTGCGGCGCTGCCTGAAGCGGTTCCGCTCCCTCTCAGCCCTCCTCGTGCCTCATCCTCGTCCTACAATGTCGCCCTGCCGGATAAGTATGATGGCAACCCGGACCGGTGTGAGGGCTTTCTCATGCAATGCGAGCTTTACTTTGCTCACTCCCCGCTGGGCTCAGACAAGGCCCGGATAGCCCTGGTGATTTCTCTGCTGTCGCATCGCACCCTGGATTGGGCCACTGCGGTCTGGGCTCAGCAAGGGGCTGTGGTGAAGGAATACGACCGCTTCCGATCGGCATTCAGCGCGGTGTTCCAACATCCCCGGGAGGGCCATTCGGCGAGTGACTTATTGCTGCGCTTACGCCAAGGTCGTCGCTCAGCAGCGGAATACGCTCTCCAATTCCGCACCCTAGCGGTTCAAAGTGGGTGGAATCCACCAGCACTCACCGCCATGTTCCATCAGGGTTTGCATCCCAGCCTTAGGAGGGAGTTGGTGGGTCGCGACCTCGACCTCCCCCTGGAGGATCTCATCACATTGGCCATTCGCCTGGACCAGCTCTTGGACACCAGACCTGCAGCTACTCTGCGCTCTCCTCCTCGTCACACCGTCCGGGAGGCTTCACCACCAGCAGAGGACATGGAGGTTGCTGACGCACGTCTTTCTTCAGCAGAGCGCCGCCGCCGCTTTCAGCAAGGACTTTGTTGTTACTGTGGCTCTGACCGTCATCATCGCTCCAGCTGTGATCTCGCTCCCCCACGTGGATCTTCTACTGAGCGTGCCCTACCCAAGGCACGCTCATCCCGGGTGAGTTCTATTGATGTTACTCCGTCCTTTACGCTGCCGGTTCAACTGCATGTCTCTGATGCTGATCTCTCGCTGACAGCCATGATAGACTCCGGAGCTCAGGGGAACTTCATCGCTGAACATCTCGTCACCAAGTGGAAGATCCCCTGTGTTCCTCTTCCTGTGGGCCGGCGAGTCACCACAGCGGACGGCAAAACACTGGGCACTGGACGTCTCACACACAGTACAGTTCCTCTACGTCTTCGTACAAGCGCCGTCCACGAAGAACACATCGAACTATTCCCTGTGGCCTCTCTGGCCCACCAGCTGATCCTTGGCCTCCCCTGGCTTCGTCTGCATGACCCCGTCATCTCCTGGTCCACTCGGGAGATCCTACGCTGGTCCCCCGGATGTCAGCAGCATTGTCTCCGTAGTCCGGTAGTCAAAGTCAGCTCGCTCCCTATTTCTGATCCTTTGCCCCTGCCTCACAATGTGCCACAAGAATACCAGGATCTGGCATCTGTTTTCGGTGAAGGCGCCCCCGCGCATCTCCCTCCTCATCGCAGTTACGACTGCGCCATTGACCTTCTACCCAACGCACCGCTGCCAAAAGCGCGCCTGTACCCTCTCTCGCCGGCAGAAGAAAACGCCATGCAGGATTACATTACGGAGTATCTGGCCCTGGGTTTCATCCGTCCGTCCACCTCAAAAGTGTCAGCCGGATTCTTCTTCGTCCCCAAGAAGGACTCAGGTCTGCGCCCCACCATCGATTACCGCCAGCTCAACCTCATTACACGCAAGTACGCTTACCCGCTCCCGCTGGTCCCATCGGCACTTGAATTGCTCCGCAAGGCCCAGTGGTTTACTAATCTAGACCTCAGGAATGCGTACAACCTGATTCGCGTGAGAGAGGGGGATGAATGGAAGACGGCGTTTAGCACCAGCTCGGGCCATTATGAGTATCTAGTCATACCGTTCGGGCTGGCCAACGCACCATCCATCTTTCAGGCATTCGTAAACGATGTGCTACGGGACATGCTGGGACGATTCGTACTGGTGTACTTGGATGACATCCTGGTTTTCTCCACAGACCTGGCTACTCACACCATCCATGTTTGCAGAGTTCTGGAGCGACTGCACTTCCATCATCTCAGGATAAAGGCCGAAAAGTGCGAGTTTCACACACAGTCTGTCCGTTACCTGGGTTACGTAATCTCCCCTGCTGGCGTGGCCATGGACGACTCGAAGGTGTCTGCTGTCCTGTCCTGGCCCTCACCCAGAGGGATCAAAGACCTGCAACGCTTTCTGGGCTTTGCGAACTTTTACCGGCGCTTCATCAGAAACTTCAGTCGTCTGACAGCCCCCCTCACGTCACTCCTGCGGGGTGCTCCCAGCGCCCTCCGTTGGTCCCTGGAGGCAGAACAAGCATTCGTCACGCTTAAAACTGCTTTCTCTAGAGCCCCAGTACTGGGTCATCCTGACCCAGGCCAGCCGTTTGTCCTGGAGGTGGATGCGTCGTCGATAGGCGTTGGGGCTGTCTTATCACAACGCCTCGGTGTCACTCCTAAGCTCCATCCTATCGCATTCTACTCACACAAGCTGTCGCCTGCCGAACGCAATTACGACGTGGGGGATCGCGAACTGCTGGCCATAAAACTGGCCTTGGAAGAATGGAGGCACTGGCTGGAGGGCGCCAAGCACCCGTTTTCAGTCCTCACTGATCACAAAAACTTGGAATACCTGCGATCTGCTAGGCGCCTGAACGCTCGTCAAGCCCGCTGGTCTCTATTCTTCGCCAGATTCTCGTTTACCATCACTTGCTGGCCTGGGTCTAAGAACATCAAAGCCGACGCGCTTTCTCGGAGCCTCGATCCCGCTACTGACAGGCCGGAGTCTCCCGAGCCCGTTCTCCCAGCGTCGTGCGTCCTTGGTGCGGTTCAGTGGGACTTCGAACAGGATTTGGACGCGAGTCTCTCCCGGTCACGCGTCCCGGCGGAATGTCCGCAAGGCAGGAAATTTGTTCCACCCGACCTGCGTGACCGTCTCATCACATGGGCTCATGTCTCTCTTTGTTCAGGCCACCCCGGAAAAACATGTACCCACCAACTCCTTGCTGCCGGGTACTGGTGGAGCGTTTGCGCACAAAGCAAGACGCCGCGCACACTACCTTCAGGCCTTCTTTGCCCCTTGCCGGTTCCTCAGCGACCCTGGTCCCATGTGGCCGTTGATTTTGTGACAGACCTCCCACTCTCGGACGAACACACTGCCATCCTCACTGCGGTGGATCGCTTTTCCAAGGCCGTGTGCTTCATCCCGCTTCCCAAGATCCCCTCAGCCCTCCAGATGGCCGAATGTCTCTTCAGCACTGTCTTTCACTTCTTCGGCATCCC
Organism: Ancistrus triradiatus; assembly: GCA_025084515.1. Classification (NCBI taxonomy): domain Eukaryota; kingdom Metazoa; phylum Chordata; class Actinopteri; order Siluriformes; family Loricariidae; genus Ancistrus; species Ancistrus triradiatus. Next base: position 151,344 of record JAJAGP010001068.1, on the reverse strand, counting down.
GGAGGACATAGTTTCCTACCGGGGTCCACAGTTCACCTCCGCGGTATGGAAGGCGTTTGTGGAAAAACTGGGTGCATCGGTGAGCCTCTCCTCGGGTTACCACCCGGAGTCGAACGGGCAATGCGAGCGCACCAACCAAGAATTGAAGAAAGTCCTGCGCGCATACTGCGCACACAACCCCTCTGACTGGAGCCAGTTCCTTCCGTGGGCAGAGATAGCTCAGAACTCTCTTCATCACTCTGCCACAGGTCTCACGCCTTTTCAGTGTGTTTTAGGTTTCCAACCACCATTCGTCCCGTGGGACTCCACCGCTTCTGACGCTCCGGCAGTTGACGATTGGTTTCGCTGCAGTGAGGAGGTTTGGGGCCAGGTCCACCAGCGAATCGAGCGGGCTATCCGACGCTACCAAAGGCATGCGAATCGGCGCCGGCTGCCTGCTCCTACGTTCCAACCAGGGGACCGAGTGTGGCTCTCGACGCGGGACCTTCAACGCGCACAGGGAAGTACCCAATTTGCACCCCGGTTTTCGGGTCCCTACAGAATTAACAAACGTATCAATGATGTGACTTACCGCTTAGGCCTACCTGAGTCTCGTTACCTGCGTCGTTAAGAACGACGTGCGAAGCTCAGTAAGACGCTTCGCAACGAGGTTCCATGCCATTCATGCTCTCAGACTTCTCTAGCCTGATAGAAATCGTCAATAAAACTGCCTTTCATCAAATCCACAGCTCGCGTCTGTCTCCTACCTTCCACCCCACTCGTGTTACAGCGCGTGTATGTAGGGGGGTCCAAAATATTTTTAACTCACCCTGTGTATTATGTGACTGTGTATTCTGTGAGAAATCGGCTGTCAAGACAAGCGACGAAAATTTCTGACATGTCATTAATCCATCCGGCTGTCGGACTGCTCACTCGGAACTCATTTGGGCAGTTAATCACATTGCAAGGCAATCGTCAGCCAATCAAGCTAAAATCTGCTATGACCAAATCGGGTTTAAAATCGCACAAAGTATGTCTGGCTTAATGTGGTCTGTTTTTTTAATTTAAGTAATAATAATATATACATTTAGTCTAAACTAAGATCTAATATTTATTAGTCTATTAAATCATGTATTATTCTACTAGTCTTTTATACCCTGTCTGGCCAAAAAAACAATCACACACTCTAATATTTCGTTGGGCCGCCTTTAACTTTGATTATGGCACGCACTCGCTATGGCATCGTTTCCACAAGCTTCTGTAATGTCACAACGTTTATTTTTCTCCAGAGCTGCATTCATTTTCCCCAAGATCTTGTATTGATGATGGGAGATTTGTTCCACTGCACAAAGTCTCCAGCACATCCCAAAGATTCTCAAAGGGGTTCAGGTCTGGACTCTGTGGTGGCCAATCCATGTGTGATAATGATGGCTCATGCTCCCTGAACCACACTTTCACAATCTGACCCTTCTGAAACAGATCAACATCTATATCTCGAGCACAGGACATGAGAAGCTACTCACTGCATCAGTTAGAGTTAAAAAACTTGTTGCCAGCTGAAACATAATCACCCATGCAGTAATTATCCTCTTTTTTCAAACTGCTTAACTATTTGCTTAGTTAAATCCAGGTGGTGACCTTTTTTTTTGGCCGGGCAGTGTATATGTTCTCTCTGTTAATATTTATATAGCTTCTGGTTATTTAAACTATTTCTATAAACTTATTAATTAGACAACTTAGTTTAATTCTTACATGTATCATCTAAGTCGCCCATGGAGGTCGGGTGCCTTTTTGTGTCATGGTGCCCCCAAGGTTTCTTCCTTCTAAAGTTTAGGGAGTATTTTCTCATCACTGTCACCCTAGGCTTGCTTAGTGCAATAGAAATAAACATGGACTTTGGTTGTACGTAGACTCAAATGCAAAGTCACTTTGGTTTCAGCTGCTGGGGGTAGTGGGCTCAAAACCAGTTTCTTTGAGGAAATAATAAGAAAGATATGAGCCTTCCTAGACAGACAGAGTGGGAGAAGAGAGGAAGGGAGAGATGGACAGAAAGACAGATGGATGTTTGATTACCTGACAGTAGCCAATGTTGGGGTTACGGAAGGCGTATGCAGTCAGAACTCGTCTCAAAGCAGCGATTCCAATTTCGTTCTGGAAGGCTGGATGTTCAGGAAGCGAGCGGTGAAGGTCACGCTCGATTTCCTCCGTCGCCAAATTATATTTTCCCATCGACTTCTCCACCAAGTCTTCATAGTAGCCCGGATGAGTGGCCATCTCGTTAATCGCCCCTATTCACCACACATATGCACACAAACAAATGCACTGTGGTTTGTACTCTGTGGCTTGAGTTCATTTATGTCAAGAGGAAGTTGTTTTCAAACAAACAGGTGTATATGTGCGCTAGAGAAACAACCACAATAACAATGAAAGTGTGTCAAAAGTGTGTGACACCACACCTGAAGTATGTGCATGGATCAAATAAGTTTCTAAAATGTGTCAAAGCAGAAAACGTTGATAGGAAATCTGTGCTATATATTATTGTATTGCCATACTTATGCACCCCAATCAATGAATATATTTTACTCAACACACACACACACACACACATTTTATATATATATATATATATATATATATATATATATACATATACACATACACTGACACATACACATGATTGTGCAAGTTCTCCTACTTAGAAAGATGAGAGGGGTCTGTTATTTTTTATCATAGGTACACTTCAACTGTGAGAGACAAAATGAGAAAAAAAATCCAGGTAATCACATTGTAGGATTTTTAAAGAATTTAATTGTAAATTATGGTGGAAAATAAGTATTTGGTCAATAACAAAAGTTCAACTCAATACTTTGTCACATAACCTTTGTTGGCAATGACAGAGGTCAAATGTTTCTTGTAAGTCTTCAACAGGTTGTCACAAACTGTAGCTGGTATTTTGGCCCATTCCTCCATGCAGATCTCCTCTAGAGCAGTAATGTTTTGGGGCAACACAGACTTTCAACTCCCTCCACACATTTTCTATGGGGTTGAGGTCTGGAGACTGGCTTAGGTCACCTCCAGGACCTTGAAATGCTTTTTACAGAGCCACTCCTTCGTTGCCTGAGCGGTGTGTTTGGGACATGGTCATGCTGGAAGACCCAGCCCACGTTCCATCTTCAATGCTCTCACTGATGGAAGGAGGGTTTTGGCTTAAAAATCTCACGATACATGGCCCCGTTCATTCTTCCCTTAACACGGATCAGTCCCGTCCTGTCCCCTCTGCAGAAAAACAGCCCCCAAAGTATGCTTCACGGTAGGTATGGTGTTTCTTGGATGCAATGCAACTCAGCATTCTTCTTCATCCAAACACGACAAGTTGAGTTTTTTTACCAAAAAGTTCTATTTTGGTTTCATCTGACCACATGATATTCTCCCAATCCTCTTCCGGATCATCCATATGTTCTCTGGCAAACTTCAGACGGGCCTGGACATGTACTGGCTTAAGCAGGGGACACGCCTGGCACTGCAGTATCTGAGTCCCTCTGACCGTAGTGTGTTACTGATGGAAGCCTTTGTTACTTTGGTCCCAGCTCTCTGCAGGTCATTCATCAGGTCCCTCTGTGTAGTTCTTGGATTTTTGCTCACCGTTCTTCATGATCATTTTGACCCACGGGATGAGATCTTGCGTGGAGCCCCAGATTGAGGGAGATTATCAATGGCCTTGTATGTCTTCCATTTTCTTACAATTGCTCCCACAATTGATTTATTCACACCAACCTGCTTGCTTATTGTAGATTCACTCTTCCCAGCCTGCTGCAGGTCTACAATTTTCTTCCTGGTGTCCTTCGACAGCTCTTTGGTCTTGGCCATGGTTGAGTTTGGAGTCTGTTTGAGGCTGTGGACAGGTGTCTTTTATACAGATAACGAGGTCAAACAGGTTCCATTAATACAGGTAACGTGTGGAGGACAGAAGAAGTTACAGGTCTGTGAGAGCCAGAAATCTTGCTTGTTTGTGGGTGACCAAATACTTATTTTCCACCATGATTTACAATTAAATTCTTTAAAAATCCTACAATGTGATTTCCTGGATTTTTTTTCTCATTTTGTTTCTCATAGTTGAAGTGATGAAAATGAAATGATGAAAATTACAGACCTTTCTCGTCTTTCTAAGTAGGAGAACGTGCACAATCAGTGGCTGACTAAATACTTTTTTTTTCTAAATGTGCTGCACTTGATCCATTTAAACAGGACTAATTACACTCCTTCTAATAAAACATGCAGTTGGTCAGTGTTCTTTAAGCACTGACGATATACATGATATGGTCAGAAAAGCATACTGTCTATCACAATAACAAAATTTATCATGATACGATTAAATATTGTGATATTGCCCACCCCTATTTCTCTCAATAAATAAATGACTGAGTATAATACTGGGTATAAAACTGGGTTCTCTTTATCTACTTTTAGGAAAATCTGGTGATGTCTTCTAAAATTCTAAAGGCCAACTGTACGTATGTGCAAATGTATGCCCACATTGTGTATGTGAAGTGAATGCACGTAACAGGAACTATGTGTTTATGTGGGAAGTGCATATGCATATTGGGACTGTATACTGTAAACGAACCATTACAGTATATGAGAAGTGTAAGCGTCCAAAAGAGAAATGTGTGTTCATACAGTAACTGTACGTTCATACGGGAATTGTATGAGGTCATGTGAATTGCATAAGTCACTGTATGTTTTTCTCACCAGAGAAGAGCAGCCACAGCTCTCCTCTCATGGTCTCTGGAATGCCCTTGAGCACGAGCTCTTTGGTCTTCTCCGTGCGGTACATACACACCCCCTGTCCATACTCAGTAAAGTGATTTTTCCAGGCCTGCTCCTTCAGGAACTCTTTAGCCTGAGTGAACATCATTAAACACACAAAGTTACATAACAAACCCTTTCATTAAGCTGCAAAGCAGACTCTCTTACAAGATCAATCCTGAGTCTCAAAACTTTTGCACTTGGTGGTGTTACAGAAGCTGCTAGAAAAGGCTTTCCTTCAGAGACCAATCAGTGATTCGGTTCTTCTCAGGTCAATTCTGGAAGTTTCTAAAACCTTCAGATTTCTGACTCACAGAACTTCCTGTGAAAGTTGCACTCCTCATTATCCAAACCCTACTGCAGACGTTCGTTACTGAAATGGCATGACTATGTTTCTTTCATTGCCTGTGCTGTTTTAATCATGTTGGAAAATAATGAATCTACTGGTATCTAATTAATAGTTGCTGCCTGCAGAGGTTGTATACTGTTTTCCTTATGTAGATAGTACATTCTTTACTGTGGTGGCCTAGCGGTTAAGGTACTGGACTATGGACCAGAAGGTCCAGGGTTCAAATCCCACCTCTGCCTGACTGCCACTGATTGGTCCTTGAGCAAGACCCTTAAACCACAGTTGTTTGGACTGTAAGACTGTATCACTGTGGATAAGGGTGTCTCCTGAATGACATAAATGGAAATACAAGTAAATAAAACGTCACTCAGATCATGTAGCAGCAATATCCCAGCCCCCCTCTGCAGTTTAAGGACCTTGCTCAAGGACCCAACAGTGGCAGATTGGCAGAGGTGGGATTTGAACCCTGGACCATAGTTCCTTTTGGTCCATAGTCCAATACCTTAACCGCTAGGCTACCACAGTCCCAGAAGGTTGAACCCTGCAAAGGACTGGTGTCCCATCCAGCGTACGATTATGCCTGTGCCCTGTAAATCCCAAAGAGGTTCTGAACTCTTCTGTGTCCAGGAAAAAGCAAGGAATTCTGGGAAGGTGGCAGGGTTCATGAATGACAGAAAAATGCAAACTGATGTCAGGGCAAAAAGAGCAATATGGTGACAAAAAGACAAAAAGAGCAATATGGTGAATGCAGTCTTGAGCATATGCATGTGAAACTACACCGTGCGTGTGTGTGTGTGTGTGTGTGTGTGTGTGTGTGTACCAGCTTGGGGTTGAACTCCTCAGGTGAGCGGCGGCGGTACATGGTCATTAGGGCTTGTGTTGCTGTGGGAATGTTGTCGTTGAGATTAAACTGGCGCTCGCTCTCGCCCTCCGAGCCCAGACTGCTGCGCTGAGGACTGCAGGAGAGCAGACTGCCCTGCTGAGAGTACACCTGCGCACACACACACACACACACACACACACACACACACACACACAGCTTTGGTAAAAGTATGTTTATGGGAACACTCCAATGACATAGCAATTATTATAACTTATTAATGCTACACCTACACCTAACCCAATCCCTAACCTTAACCTCACTGACCTAGAGCAAAGCTTTTAATCTCTTTTGCAGGTAAAAGTTGCAGTTTTTGTAAATACACAATTGAAGTTTTAAAGGCATTAAATGACCTGGTCACCCCCTCTCTCTCACACACACAAACACACGTATCCTTCTGAGGACCTTCCATTGACATAATAATTACAGTAGCCTTAACCTCAGTACACACACACACAGACACACAGACACACACACGCAATCATTTAGAGAAAAAGCCTTTGCCATATCACTTAAACTGGATGGACATTAATTGTCACTCACAGTAGGATAATTAACCGGTATTCTCATTAAATGTCCAAAAACATGTTTTTAAAGCTGCAGGCAGCAATCACCACAACAAAAGCATGACTGCAGCATGACTGGCTCTAAATTTACCACAGACCATGCACTGTACTCCTGTGCAGCTCTACAAACCCCTCTGTTGTAGCAGCAATATAAACAGTCCTCGGGTCAAATTAGAGCAGCGCTTTGAGACTGTACTGTACGCTGATCTGTAACTGTAACAGATGGTCACCTCGTCATCTGAGCTGGTGAGGCTGCCTGTGATCTCTCGCTCAAAGTAGATCTTGGAGGAGGTCTGCTGCAGGAAGTCGGAGATCCTTTGAACCAGGAAGTCGCGGTCTTTGAGGTTGGCGAACAGGAAGGTCATGCGGTTCTTGGTGCTGATGGACAGCGGGCTGGGCAGTACGTTGGAGCTGTCAGCTTTCTCCACAATGGTTACCTGTTAAGATTGGAGAAACACTGCTGAACCACTTGGTAAGTACTCCTGGACTGTCTGGCTATGATTTCCAGGTTAAACAAGCAGGTTTATAAACACACCTATAGAGCATGAAGTCTTGAACACTGTTCCAGAGTTTAGGGGTGATGTATGTGATTTCCATGTTTGTGTGGGACTGTGGTAGCCTAGCAGTTAAGGTACTGGACTATGGACCTCTGCTGGGTCCTTGAGCAAGACACTTAACCCATAACTGCTTGGACTGTAACTGCTCTGGATCTACAGTGGTGCTTGAAAGTTTGTGAACCCTTTAGAATTTTCTACATTTCTGCATAAATATGACCTAAAACATCATCAGATTTTCACACAAGTCTTAAAAGTAGATAAAGAGAACACAGTTAAACAAATGAGAAAAAATATTATACTTGGTCATTCATTTATTGATTAAAATGATTGGAATTTTAGTCCATTCCTCCGTACAGAACAGCTTCAGCTCTGGGATGTTGGTGGGTTTTCTCACATTAGCTGCTCGCTTCAGGTCCTTCCACAACATTTCCATTGGTATTGGTACTAATGCTTTTGAATTTCCTCCATTTGTACACAATCTGTCTGACTGTGGATTGGTGGAGTCCAAACTCTTTAGAGATGGTTTTGTAACCTTTTCCAGCCTGATGAGCATCAACAACTCTTTTTCTGAGGTCCTCAAAAATCCCCTTTGTTCGTGCCATGATACACTTCCACAAACATGTGTTGTGAAGAGCAGACTTTGATAGATCCCTGTTCTTTAAATAAAACAGGGTGCCCACTCACACCTGATTGTCATCACATTGATTGAGAACACCTGACTCTAATTTCACCTTCAAATTAACTGCTAATCCTAGAGGTTCACATACTTTTGCCACTCACTAATGTGTAATATTGGATCATTTTCCTCAATAAATAAATGACCAAGTATATTATTTCTGTCTCATTTGTTTAACTGGGTTCTCTTTATCTACTTTTAGGACTTGTGTGAAAATCTGATGAGGCTTTAGGTCATATTTATGCAGAAATATAGAAAATTCTAAAGGGTTCACAAACTTTCAAGCACCACTGTACAGTACTGCATGCTTAGTGCAAAATAAATCTCATTGGGTCCTAAAAAGGTTCGTTTATAAGAGCAAACCAAAAGGAAACCGAAAGCAAAACAGGAATTGAATGCTTGAAAATGTTTTGCACTTTCAATGAATTACTCACTTACTTACATGAGATTGTTCAACACTTTATGTTAATGATTTTGGCCATCTGGAGGTTAATCTAAGTGTTTTAAACATTAAATTACTTACTTATCATAAGGAAAAATCTCCATCTACATGCGCCATAATGTAACTGCAGTCATTTAAGCTGGGCCAGAAAATTAAGCCTCATCAAAGACTATGATACACCAAAAACTCAAAGGTTCACGATACAGTTAACTTAGGATGGATTTGTTGGACATCTCCCCAACGTAAATCAGAGAACATCTGTACAATATAACTCCATTAACGCATATAATGCCTTTTGCAGTGTGGATTTTATGGGGGTCTGGAACAGATTCATTCAATTTACATTATCCTTTATGGGAAAATTTGCTTGGTACTTGTCATTTTCAGCACTCCACAAGCCTTCTGGAACACATTAACAATGAGAACCGAGATACCACTGTATAAGAAAAACATTATCCACCAGCTAAGCTGTGATTGACTAAAAAATAACAGAAGGCCTTCCACAGCTAAACAAAGTGCTTGTAGTGGGCTGTACCGCATTACGAGATCAGTCATCTTCCCCACATTATTGTGAATATTTATAAGCTAGGGCAGTGTGTTACCGTGGACACAGCACACAAAATGCTCACCTACACCGGTTTCATACATAACTCATGAGTTTTTTTAAGCAACACGGCCTCACTGACCCTGAAAATGGGTACACAAGAACATCCAACACCATGAGCCTCTGAACAGTCATTATTGCAAACTAGCCCTAAGGACAGTGGGCCAAAACGAGGGAAACAGCTGGCTGCTGGCAAACATCCTAACAGAGTCTGACAGCTCGCTGCCTCAGCCTTTTTATACGATCACAACATCCATCATGGTTTTCCATCGCCACCCACCTGTGCACAGGCATTACACAAAGGCTGATGGACGATTTGATGAATAAATCAGCAGCTTGTCAATGCGACCATTACTGAATTGGACACCCTATTCATCTCTGTCAAACACTACATGAAAGACCGTGCTTAATAATTATTCTGCTGTTCTGTATGACTCAATTTACATGACACAACTGGAACGGTTATTAGCAGGGTTTGGGACTTACAGTTCAAAACCCAAAGGAGCAATCAAGCCGGGGACTGACTGACGCCTCATATTCTGAGCTTCTTAGCAGTATAACTGGACTTCTTTTGTGCTAGGACTGATTAAGACATGTTCGAAATGTACAATGCATTCGGAAAGTCTTCATACCCTTTCACTTTTTCACATTTTGTTTTGTGTCTTGCGTTTTGAAGATTCTTTCTGGACACTCTTCCATTTAACAATTATGGAGGTCACTGTGCTCTTGGGAACTTTCAGTGCAGCAGACTTTTTGTAGCCGTCTCCAGATCTGTACCTCCGCACAATCCCGTCTCTGACCTCTACAGGCAGTACTTTCTTCCTCATGGCTTGGTTTTTTCTCTGATATGCATTGTTAGCTGAGGGACCTTATATAGACAGGTGTGTGTCTTTCAAAATCATGTCCAATCAACTGAATTTACCACAGGTGGATCCAGTCAAGGTGCAGAAACATCTCAAAGATGATCATGAGAAATGGGAGGCGTCCAGAGCTAAATTTCAAGTCATAGCAGAGGGTGTGAATACTTACATCCATGCGAAATTTAAGTTTTTCCTGTTTAGCAAACTTGCAAACATTTCTAAAAGCCTGTTTTCACTCTCTCATTATGGGACATCAAGTGCAAATTGATGAGGAAAACTTGATTTATTTTTTATTTTAGCGCAAGGCCTCAACATAAAATGTGAAATAAGTGAAAGAGTCTGAAGACTTTCCGAATGCGTTGTATAAAGATGTTAACTCTGTTTCTGGTAATTTAACTGGATGCAAGGCACTCTGACTGTTTCTTGGGAGCTACGTTTGGTTCTTTGATTTCAAAATGTGGCCCTTCAAGTGCAAGCACTTCGTTTGCTTAATAACAGTTGATATCAAGTAAAGCGTGACATCCAAGATCTGCTGTAATCCTTTTATATCCGCTTCCGAGGTTGACTGGTTCCCATCTGAGTCTGGTTTCTTTAAGGGTTTCTTTCTGCAGTGTCTTGAAGAATTTCCTCTAAAGCTACTCTGTGACAAAATATGTAAATTAGCCCAGGGTGCCTAAACTTCTGCAGTATGCCTAATGTTTTTGCAATGTGGAAGGAAAACAAAGTACCCAGAGAAAAGCCACGCAGATATGGAAAGAACGTGAATGCTCCTCACAGATGTCAGCCGAACCAAGACTGGAACCTGGGGTTCTTTAGCCATGAGGTGACAGTACTCACCACTAGGGGTGTAAGAGTGCACGGTGACATCGCGATGCAAAATTGTCATGCATCATAGAGACTGAAGATGCCACAGGAGTTTCCTTTATTATGCCATCTAATGCAACTGCATGTTGTGAACACCAGAGGGAGCAATCATACGTCATGCTCCCATACACGTTTAAAACTCCTTCTTTTAATTGCAAGGGACTAAAGACTATTTTAGTTAAAATTTAGATGAAAGGCCTTCTAATTCATTTAATTGCAGGGGACTAAACATTCTTTTGTTTACATTTTGAACTTATACTTTGTTTAATCTCATAAGTAAAAGCACTGACATTGTAGGCTTAAAAAAATGCTATTTTAATAAAGAATCTATTGATGTCTGTGTCTCTATTACTGGTCAGTCCTAACAAACACATTTCTTTCTTTATCTTTAATCATAAAGATCATTTAATATAGCTTTAAGTTGTTTTAACATACTACTGCAGAAGGACGCCTAATCCCGTGATCATACTGACCTCTCTGAGGGGGATGATGAGGCTGCACATGGTCTCCTCTTTACTGGTGAAGCAAATGTAGTTGGTGGAGACAAACATCTGGCCCAGAATGTGCATTTTGTTGAAAGGCGTCCACAGCGTGCAGTCCGTGTGCCCGTCCAGCTTCTCATCTTTCGGCAGGCGGAACAGTGTGCGGTAGCGCTCGCTTTTTGCCCTAGCGTCCAAATCTCTGTATGAAGAGTTCAAAAACAAGGGTTTCTGATGGTGGACTGTACTGGACTTTGGACCACAAGGTCCTTAAGCCACCATTTCTCGGATTGTAAATTCACTTGAAAGTTACTCTGGAAAAAAACAACTATTAAACGATCTCACAGGTAGAAGTACACCCTGGACAGGGCGCCAGATCTCCGCAGGGACCTACAACCTTCACGTTGCAAGCCCAGACCGAGATTCAAACCCCCGTCCTCAGAAACTGCTGTTTCCAGTCACTAGCTCTTACCTCAGAGCCACGGGAGCGGTCCATAAATAAGCAGCTCGATTCAAATAAGCAGTCAAAAGCTTTTACGGTTTCTGACACCTTCCTGTTTGCTTGCTCCGCAAAATATCAGTTTTGCAGTGTTCAGCTTTATAAGCTTGGCAGGTGTTCATATGCTAGAGATTTGCATCATCATCATTTTAGACGTTTTGCTAGGTCTGTTTAAGTTCAGCACCTTGCTGAGGCTTAAATCACTTACATCATAGTGTGAGATGGCAGTCATGCCCAGCACTGACCTTCTGATACTGTACCTACAGCTTTAGTTACAAAACCTGTATGAAAGATTCGATTTGTCTAACACTCCTGTCTAGACCAGGCTATAAACCTACTTTACTGTTGGACTGAGAAATGGAAATGGAAATGTTTCCTGGTGTATAGCTCCACTGAACACAATCAGCAGTGTCTAACCATGTATGGTCAGTGATGAAGCGGACGAAGACAAATTAATTTCTGTCGGCTTTTTAATGAAAGGCCTTTGATTTAAGGAACTAATCTAGGAGGGCATGGAAGAACAACTTGTTTAAGCACTGACTACATGCTTTCTGGACCATTGAGTTAATGCAGCTCAGGTTTTATCTCCTGGCTGCTCACACACTTGGTCCTCTTCTGAATAATGTTTAGAATGATATGCCACTTTCATTTTAGGCTAATCCTGTGTTTTCCAAAGTGGGGCGCAAAGCTATCACGGGGGGCGCAGCAAAGCAAATGAATGAGGCCTGTTTGAGCACTGCTTTTAACTGAAATTAAAGATGTAACTTTGCAGAGCAAATTTTCAGGTTTTATTTATTATTACCATTCTGGAATGCTGATATGGTGAGAATAGTAAACCAGCAAGTTTTTCAGTAGAGGCCGTACTATCCTAACGTTCTTTGTTTCCTTCCACCTCCTTATAAATGCCCTGTACACTTTATCCATTAGCGTACGTTCTTACAGGCGCTGATGCTGACCTCTTAAGGGCTGACACCTTCTTAGGTGATTTCCTCTTGAGTTTGGGAAGGGAGCGGTCCTGTTCGAAGCCCTTGTTATCCAGCAGCTGGCGCATGGCGATGTTGGCCAGCTGCTCCATCAGCTTGAACGTCTCGTTGATGTTGATGAAAACAGAGAAGACATGCTCGTTGCAGCGCGTGCTCACTCGCACCATGTCCGGCAGCAGCAGGGTGGCACTCTTCTCCAGCTGAGTGATGTCTGCCCAGCGAACAACCATCTTGACTACCATAGAGGATGAACAGAGAGAGGTTAACACCAGGTTTTTGATGGCACCCAACCAATTCCTTATGTAATACAATCCATGGAATCCTTCAAATATAGAATGTTCATATAATATTATCCTAATTATTATATTAAAAATGTGGATTTAGAAATGTACACATTTAACCCATCTACACAATCACAATAAACCATCCAGGAGACCAATGAGAATCCACATTATGAGTGCACAGGTAATTGAATTCTTCTCCTGACAGCAGGTACTGGATATATGGACTCCTCATTACTCTAAATATTATTACCCATTATATAGACTGCTTCCCATTGCTCAGACCGCAAAGCTCAGTAATGGTTGCATAACAGGAACACATTGACCACAATGCCATGCTCACCCTCCTTGCCCAGCAGGTATGAATAAAAGCAGAGGTGGTTGATGCTGAGGTACAGACAGCCCTGTCTGGGCACTCGACCCTTCCAGTAGCTGCAGGAGTAATAGTTGACCAGCTTCTCCTCCTCCGGCATGCCGAACAGCCTCCGGAACTTAGCCGTGGCCTCCTTGAATTTGTCGGTGTCATCATCCTCCTTGACATCATGATTTTTGTTGTATTCCGCAATGATGCCCTTTAAAGGTTGGAAATAGGGGTGGAAAAGAATTGACAAAATCTCACATTTTACAAAAGATAAACAGTTACAAATACTTAATACATCATTTTTATTAGTAGTATTTTTTATCATACTGTTAAACCTTTAGCTTTAGCACATTAAGTAATCAAAGCACTTTTTACACAACACAACAACTATCTAGGCCAACAACCCTAGATTGCCAGAGGCAAGGAAAACCCATAAATATTTTAGGAAAGAAACCTAGGGAGGACCAAGACTCAAACAGATATCAAACCTCCTCAGGCAATCTAGATGTTATATGTAAGCAATAAACAAATTTATCTAAATAATACATTTACAGTAATAGTTTCTCAGATGGAGAATTTATTGCAAATAAAATATAATAAAAAACATATGATAAAGTAAAAAATGTAAGATTATAGGCAGCTGTTGAGCACTTGACACTGAGACAGACAGATTTCTCAGTCTCGTGGTAGCGCCAACAAATTCTCGTATGTATAAAATGAGGTCTTTCAGTTATGGTACGTAACCGGTACTCCCTCAGCTATTTGTATTCAGGGCATAAGGCAGTGTAGAACGTACCACAGCAAAAATGATGTATTTAGCTTTTATGTATCACTGTAAGACACATTTGGTGGCTAAAGTTAGCTTATTTTTGCAGTGGAGATACAAATCTATCATGGCTAATGAAATAGATTCTCTCTGACACAAAATCTGTTTGCCAACAGTTGTTATACCCTTGCTTTAAAACTATTAATGTAACATAACAGAGGAAGTATTTTCACTGACTGACTGATTGACTTTTGCACTAGTCAGCAATTGTAACCTCGTTTGTTTTTAGCTTCACAGTTTCATGTGTAAACATCTTTACTTTTTTCTCCTATTTAATCAAATTTATCTTAATTCTTACAGTTATATTGTCTTTTATATTTAATGTATTTGCAGATGAAACATTTTCATTTCCTGTCTGGGATAAATAAATGGCCCATCTTATGTACTGTTGGTTCTTACTAACAATGTGTACTCAGATGGCTCAGCAACTGACTGGGAAATTGGGATGAATCTTCTGAATAGTTCTGCACTGTTGCACTGTTTTGTTATGGTTGCTGGGGTGATGTTATCAACTTCTCAAATTTCAAATGACTTCAGTCCAGCAAAATACTAGACGGAGATTAGACACCAATCATATCTTTGGTTGCTATACAATCTTAGTAAATGGAAGACTGTGTAGATTTTCTTCTCTAATACCTTGTTTGGCCTCCAAGTAACACCAAAGTCTTGAGTTGTTAATATTATACAATATTATAAAAGTCATCCAAAGCCAGACAAAACAGGCTCAGGCAAAGACTTTGTTTTGTCAGAAGAAATGCTGTTGGGCAGAAACTTCCAGCTAAACAAGTCCAGGCTTCTAAGTATCTGCATGCCAGTACTAGTAACCATTTTCTACAAGAAATAAAATGATACCTTTCTAAGGAACAAACTTAAATACAGCACACAGTATATCTTTAAGCACAACTTTAAGTGTTTCAGCGCTAAGAGCCCGCTGCTAGCAACTTCTGAGTGATCAGCTTACAGAAACCTGCAGTACCAGCACCAAATTACAGTACCCTTTCCATCTCTCTGCCTGTGCCCCTGACCCTGACTAGGAAAAGCTGAGGCAAAACAAGACACTTTTTTGCATTTGCTTTGTTATATCTTTAAATAGTAATACATATCTAAGTACAAAAATAAATCTGAGCACCTTTCTGGATAATCTACATGAGGGCTTAGATTGAATTTGACTTAATTTTGACTTAATAATTACATGATTCTTAATAATTAAATTCAAGTTTGTAGTTCTCAGCTAGAACAGTGGTCTGAGCCCACAAAGCCCATAGATTTATGGATTTATGGTGCCAGTAACCAACAGAACTCGGCTTTGTGGGTGCCAGAGAATGTTGGCAGTGGTGCAGGAGGTAAGAGCACTCAGCAGATCTGGGTTCACTGGCACCCATGAAGTCCAGTTCTCTCTGTTACTGGCACCATAAGTCCAGGATGCTGTGCCATGTATGGTTTATGGTTTCTGCGCTAGATTACCTCCCATGTTCACCAGGGGCGGGGTCCTGAGACTCAGTGCCACACAGGTTGGGGGCTAGGTCTATGGTTGCCAAACGAGCAAACCTGTGGTGCCCCTACTTTTCAATATCAAACCCAAGACCTTCTTGTTGTGAGGCAACGGTGCCTCTACACCCTAGGTAGTGCAGCTATTTAGTAAATATGAAGTAAACGTGACATTCTCTTGGCCTGCTTGTTAAAACCTAACTGCCTTCTCTGAAGTTTAGCAGATTTGGCTTTTACAGTGTACAAAAACAGCTCTGACCTTTTACAAGTCACAAACAATTGGCTCTTTTTACTAAAATACAACAGCTGTGTTGAGGGTTATACTTTCTTCCATTCATACTTCATCCAGTAAGCCAGTCTGTACTCCTCTGTAACTCAATTCTTTTTTTAAATTTTTTTTTTAAACGTGTGCCTTACCTGAATCTTGCCTTTCACAAAGGTAGTGATGTCATTTTCATTCTCAAATATGGACAGTGTTTGCAGGAGGTTATGTTCCAGCCACTCCCAGTGTTCGGTGATCTCTCTACGGGAGCTCCCTACAACATACAGACATGCAGAGAGGAAATTTAAATTTACATTCAGCAGATGGTCTTACACAGAGCAGCCTGTAACTGAGGCAGCTCAGGCCAGAGGGCCTTGGAGATCAACAGCTGCAGCTTAGAGGAGCTGGAGTTTAAACTGAAAAACGTCTGCTTAGTAGTCCAGGGCTTATGTTTCAAAACAGGCAGAGGCCGGTGGATGATCCCCTGACAGTCCTCCCCTCCAACATCGCAAAGCACACAGACACACTGGCACTTCAAGATTTTATTTGTCATGTGCATTGTTGCTGGTACAAAAGTACAGTGAAATGTAAACAAGAGATGGCAGTGAACCAAACACTACAGATGCTCTGCATGCGATGGAAACATCTTCATTGCTAAAGAAAAACTGCAGGGTCTGCTGGCTTGTGCTTAGCTCTGTGCTAGCTCTAGCTTTAACCTATTTGCCTTTGTTAGTTTTCTCAAACTCTGCATCTTCAGTGGGGTGATGCTGTTTTAAACGTCTTATTCATTTGTTGTTCTGAATATTTTCTGAGTAGTTCCTCCATGGCTTATTTTCACTATGCATGTATTGCAAACAGCATGCTCTGAAGAGCTTCCACACTGAAGACATAGCTGTGTCTGAAATAGATCCCTACTCCCTCATTAGTATCCCTACCCCCTCATTAGTATTGCACTGTATAGAGAGAGACTATTTAGTTGACTCCGTAGCACTCAAAACACAGCTAACCTTTGCTCTCTCATAAACAAACCGGTGAGTGGCTAAGCCGTGTTTAAAGCTCTGTACACACATGAACTGAATTCTGAATTAAAGTTAGGAAAAGCACTGTGCTGTTCATGTGTCGCTGTGTTTGTGCCTCTGTCGCCATTGTGCGCTCTGCAAGTGTAAATGTGATCGGCACCGAATCGTTTATATGAGACTGATGGCTCGATGACCATTTATGATCCATCATGCTAAAAACCGGCAAATTCTGGTGACCAGCCGATCAATCAGTGCAATGTCTAGCTAACACGTCTTTAGAATATTTGAGTTTGAAATACGGAGTACTTGGAGGAAACCCATGCAGGACATGCAAACTTCACACAGGTAGAGTCAAACTCAAACCTGGGTCTCTGTTGTGAGATGAACCAGTTATAAATAGGACTGTGGTAGCCTAGCGAGTAAGGTACTGGACTATGGACCAGAAGGTCCAGGGTTCAAATCCCACCTCTGCCAAGCTGCCACTGTCGGGTCCTTGAGCAAGGCCCCACAATTGCTTGGATTGTAAGACTGTACCAATTGTAAGTTGCTCTGGATAAGGGCGTCTGCTAAATGCTGTAAATATAAATGTATAAAGTATCTCTGAGGCTAACTAAATATTTACCGCCTACTGTACTGTATTTGTTCAAACATGAGTCATTCTGTCCAAACACTGTAATGACCAGCTCTAAAACTGCCCCACTTGGTAAAGACCTGCAGTGTTTATTCTGTGTCAAACTACTGGAGCATGACCTGAACACTGAAACATTGTGTTTTTAATCTAAAACTACGCTGCAGCTTGTTTACATATTACACTTACACTCAGCAATTTCACTGACATTTAGTAAATGTGCAGCGGATCAGTGCATAACGCATTACTCCAAAGTAAATATCACCACTTACGCAACTGTTGATCTGAAACTCTACATCCTGATCGTCCAGTCCAGTACCGTGCTGTTGACTGACGTGTCGTGTAAACAGAGCATGAATTATCTTAAAGTGTACCAACGCCACACATGAAAGTCTGCATAACTTATTTACAGAGTCAGTTCAGTTACTAAGGACAGTTTAGGACATCAGTTTTAGACCGCAGCCAGCACTCTGTCCTCTGATACCAAATCTTATCACTCACAAAATAGAAAAAAGGCATCCTTAATATTTTGTAACCCACTGATAAAATAGATGGAATCATTTTTTCCCTTGCTGCAAGACTGATGAGATGACCAAAGCTTGCTTTATCTTCCCACACTAACAGGATTCTGCCGTTGCCCAAAAGTTTTGAAAGCTTTTCTGATAGGGGAGAGGTACAAGGTCATTTCCCATAACAGCAGCTTCAGAAGGTGTACTGCCAGTAGTGCAAAAATGAATGGAAGCCTGAAGTCTTTCAGTTGTACAGATTCATACAGAAGGATTCAAACTGCAACAGGATAATGACCCAAAACACCTCAGAGCTTTGCAACAAGAACTGACTGTTGTTTATGTTCCTCCATAGTAATGGGATCTAAACTGCTAGTATTTATGGGGACACTTGAATATAGTGAAAGCCAAGCATTCAACATCAGAAGAAGCTCTTTGGAATAATGTGAAAACATGCCGGGATAACACAAACCATCTGCTTTTGTACTAACTTGTGGGGTCAATGACCCATTAGTGAAAAAGGGGGAACATACCAACTACTAAATTCTGACATTTATTAGCCTTTCTTTTTTCGTAATGAAAAACATTATTATACATTTGAAAAAAATCAACCTTTTTTCCTTGGAGTCCCCTACAAGTATCTAAGGAAAGCTGTGCTCTCCAGCCCACACACACAGACCAAAAGAATAAAGTGATTCATTGCTAATCTTTATTGGCAAAAATGAACATAAATTATAGCTTTTTTACTTTTCTATTTGGGTCCATTTATAGTTTTTTTTTTTTTTTTTGATCATTTTCTCTTTTCAAGACAAATAAACATTTAGCTAAAAAACAAATAATATATTAAAATCATTTTACATATAGATATTTTCCAGTAAGTGTGTTATTTTCATTTTATTTAACATGTGCAAACTGTATTCTGACAAACTCAGAGCACCTGGTTGTGAACCATGGGTCTAGCGGTTAAGATACTGGATTGTGGACCAGAAGGTCTAGGGTTCACACCTCTGGCAGTCTTGTTTGGATTATAAGGTTGTATCACTTTAGGTCAATGTAGATAAGGGTGTAAATGAAATAGTTGTCTAAAATTTACACCCTGGACTTACTGTTAAACCAATTAATTTTAACAAACAACAACAAAACGTGTGGTCTCATCTATTAATAAGCTCTGCAGAGGCTTGTGCTCCTGCAACAGTTTAATAAGCTAGCCTGCTGGGACCTGAGTTCAAGTTTATTTGGTCTGAGGGAGAGAAGGGGAGGGGTGGCAATATGGTTAAAAAATATTCAATCACAGTATTTAAAGACATTTTCACAATGCACGGTACTAATCAGGATAAATGTGATCACAGAAAAAAATGCATGAGTAGCAACAGATTCTTAAAAACTGCTATTTAAAAATTTATCCCACATTTAGTAAAAAGATTTTTATTCAAAATGTGCTGCACTTCATCCAAGTAAACAGGACTAATTACCCTCTTTATAACAAAACATGCAGTTGATCAGTGTTCTTTAAGCACTTCTCGATATGGTCTAAAAAACATAACGTCTATCACGATACAATTTATCATGATACGATAAAATATTATCATATTACCCACCTCTGGCCTCGCCTGAAGCGTCAACACAAATGTTTGGATGAAATGGTCCCACACCAAGAGTTGTACAACCCCTGCTGTTTCTTAACAGATGATTTCATAACTAACTCATAATGCAGCCCCGAAAGTACACTCCCAGGCTAAATAAAAATATCCAAGCCCAAAATAACCTCAGAAAAGATGGCACTTTAAAGTAAAACAATGAAGTTGATTCATGAAGGTCTAAAAAGCTATTGCTGTCTGAGAAAAGAGAGTGAAAACAGGCAGAATATGGAAATGGATTGTTGAGGATTTATTGGACACATGTGCCTTTGTGGCTGCGGAGGCCACACATTTTTGTACCCATACAATTATTCACATCTTATACGTTTGCATTTCTAATTGTGGTGATGTCACTCGTTCAGACTAAGTCTCTTTAAGATATGATTTGCAGTAGACTCTAGAACTAATATTCGTATGGCAAATTAGTGTGAACGGTTTATATAGCTAATACATATATATATAGTTTTCTTAAGGATGGGTTTAAAAAAAAAGTGATAACTACGTGTTTTTTGATATGACGTTACAAGACTGGCCTGTCGTTATCAGAGCAGGAGCACACACGACTTCTACGGAAGTATAAACAAGTGCCCAAATTTGGTTTGGGTGTCCGGGGTGGCCACGTGGGCCTAGTTGAGCTGCCTATGCAGATGCAACCAGTTTGTTTATGGGAATAAGTCCTGAAAAGTGGCTGCCTAAAGTACAAAAATGTTCTTTTGGCCTTGAAAGTGTTCACCAGTTTTGCAAATGTGTGTGCGTAAGATTTTTTATACAGAGACTTGTTGTACACTCCAGTAACTTGGGTTATTTCACATGTTCATGTGTATAATTACTCAATTATTTGTAATTTAATTAATAAGCAGATTTATTCCAAGTGATCCTTTTATTCTGTAAGTGCATATGATGAATAACTATATTTTTGATGTTAAAGTGTTAGTTTAAACTTTTACATGGTCACAGAGATTAATCATGATCTGGATTTAGTATAATTATGTAAGAATTGAATACAATTTATATGTAGAAATTAGAGATTTGATGCTGAAACTAAAAACTGGGATAAAGTTCACTTGCCAGGTCAGGATGACCAGAGGGGGGAGACAATGGAGGAATACAGGTGGGGCGCCTGGGCAGCAAGTGTTCTAAAAGTTGGAAAACAATGATGACATAATGTCTGACCTTGACTGAGTTTATGTAAGGGCCAGAGATTTGTGGCTCTTTGTGGCTTCTTCGCACCTCTGCTGTGGTGTGAGGATGTCCCTTATTGCTTGCAATAAACTTGTCTGCCTCTCCTCTGAAACTTTGATTCTGCTTGAGTGTGATTTTTGATTAAGTGATCAGCATGCATTCTGTCAAAAAACCACGACAGGATTCAAAGTGGTTCTGTTGTGTTGAGAGTTGTGTGGAGTGATGAACACTGATTTGAGTTGAATAGTGATTGTGTGTCTTTGAAGACCTGGTGAGAAGTGACTGCACTGAACATGGAGGAAGAGGTGTCATGGTGTGGGAGACATGTCAGCTGCTGATACTGGTTAACTGCTTCACTGCAGAAAGGCTTCCAACAATGGAAAAGTTGAAGATTTTGAAGAGGACTGACCAGACGAAATGTTATTTTTCAACATTTTCAACATTCAACGATGCTCCTGTCCACTCTACAAAGAAGAGGTTCAAAAACAAGTCCAACAGGCTCATGTTTTGAAATGGTCAGAACTCAGATTTAAACCTTAAAGAGAGTCTTTGCTCTTACATCAAAAACATACTAAGCTGTGGGACCTAGCAGTACTGGACTGTGGACAAGAAGGCTCAAGATTCAAATCTCACCTCTGCCAATCTGTCACTGTTGGGTCCTTGAGCCTTAACTCACCTTAACTCACAATTGCTTGGATTATAAGATTGCATTGATTGTAAGTTGCTCTAGATAAAGGCGTCTGCTAATTGACATAAATGTTTAAACTGGGCATGTCTTTGAGCTACTCATCAACTGCTTGAACTTGAAGCCACCATCACTGAATGGAACACCTTCATTCTGTAAAAAGCTATCTGTAAGTTTACACAATGCTTCAACTTAAAAAAATAAAATGGAAACCCTATCTCATTCTAGGTTTCTTGCTAGTAATTTACCAAAAACTACTAAAAAAGCAAAAGCAATGCAATGATCATTGTTTTCAAGTGGTTTCTGCAGGAATTGTTTTAGAGGTTTGTAGTGTTACAGTTGTATATTGTGGATGAACCAGAATCCACTCAAGAACAGAACTGAAATCTAATGTTTTGACAACAAATCATTTTTTTATGTTAGCATTGGTCTAATAAATTCTGCAGGATCTCAAATACACCAGCTCAGCCGAGGGCATGTGAAGGCCGTACTGCTGTATAAATACTCACTCTTCATTTCAGAGGTGGTATACGGACTCATTTAATGGCCATTTATCCTTCAATCAAGTGCAGTAATGGCTCTCAGGAAAAGGGTGGTCACTCACAAGGCTCTTAAAGCAAAAACCCGACATGCAAGGGCGGACATTTGAGTGTACACAAACAGACGCAGACGTACAGTTGTGCTTGAAAGTTTGTGAACCCTTTAAAATTGACATGACAATCAGGTGTGAGGGGGCACCCTGTTTTATTTAAAGAACAGGGATCTATCAAAGTCTGCTCTTCATAACACACGTTTGTGGAAGTGTATCATGGCACAAACAAAGGAGATTTCTGAGGACCTCAGAAAAAGAGTTGATGCTCATCAGGCTGGAAAAGGTTATAAAACCATCTCATGTACAGATTGTGTACAAATGGAGGACATTCAAGACCATTGTTACCCTCCCCAGGAGTGGTCGACCAACAAAGATCACTCCAAGAGCAAGGCGTGTAATAGTCGGTGAGATCACAAAGGACCCCAGGGTAACTTCTAAGCAACTGAAGGCCTCTCTCACATTGGCTAATGTTAATGCTCATGAGTCCACCATCAGAAGAACACTGAACAACAATGGTGTGCATGGCAGGGTTGCAAGGAGAAAGCCACTGCTCTCCAAAAAACTGCTCGTCTGCAGTTTGCTAAAGATCACGTGGACGAGCCAGAAGGCTATTGGAAGAATGTTTTGTGGACGGATGAGACCAAAATAGAACTTTTTGGTTTAATATTTTTGTCTCATTTGTTTAACTGGGTTCTCTTTATCTACTTTTAGGACTTGTGTGAAAATCTGATGAAATATAGAAAATTCTAAAGGGTTCACAAACTTTCAAGCACCACTGTACTTCAATAACTACTATCACTGCCTGTTGTTTTGCATTTAAGGTTCTTGGTTCCTCTGCCCTGATTAAACGCTATATACAAAATCCACAGATTTTTAGGTAATTTATTTAATGTGTTTATTTACACATATATTTCTGTGCTACATATAAGTTTTACATGCAAGTACATAAGCTACATAATAATTAACACGTTCAGACCGGACACTTAGATTAACTGATATCTCAGCTTTGTGTCATTCACACAGTAATTTACCAGAATGCATCCACTCACACGTCTAGCTGTGACATAACACAAATCCCACATCCAACAGATTTAATCAGCGTTTCAGACACTTGAGTTGGTTAATCTCCTGCATCTTCTCTCTACTTGCGACACAGTACCAGTGATTGGCTTAAAAATGAACTAGTTACAGGACTGTGCCTTGAATTTAATGAAGGATTAATTTAATTTAATGAAGTCAGTTCACGTAAGTACCTTGACTTGCAAAAACACTAGCAGATCATCTAGCGTTCAAACTTTTGCACTTTCCAAATGTTAAATTTCTTTATTTTCCAACCTATTCTATGTTCGATGTATTAAGAGCCGTAGAACTATGCTATATTTAGGGCTCCATAAAAGGTGGCCAAACTTTCGCAAAATCTGTATGGCTCATTAAGGGCTGCCACAAATTGCAACAAAATACCTCCAAAAGCTTGGGAATTAATAGCTTTAAGTTTTAAAAGATTAGATCACCATTTTGTTCATTTAGATCAGGTGGGAGATGCTGTTACAGTGCAGGGGCTGATCTCCTGTCTAACATCCCCTCCCTCTGACCTCCCAGTCAGAAGCCACTACCAGCGCTCAAAGCCGGGTGTATGGTCTTGGATTATCTTATCTTTTGCTTAATATTATATTTATTTGAAATTTAATTCACATTTTGGCTCATGTTTGTTGTTACAGAAGGTTTGTGGAAAACTGAAAGTCATGTTATTGTTCATTTAAGCTGATTTGTTAGAAATATAATAATTACATAGCAGGAGCTCAGATTGCACTGTGTGTGCGCGCTGTGATTACTCTCTTGTGGCATAATGGTTGTTCAGTTGATGTGTTCACATAATATTTAACATTCTTTATAAAACAGACTTTTGGTGCAGTAAAATTAAAGCAATATTGTGTTTTGGTGTTGTAGTTATATGTAAGGAATAAAGCACAAGCACAGGAGAAACATCTGGATTCTGTCCACTTTTTGGTCTGTAGAATGTAATAAATTAGAACATCATGTCTTTACTGTCATCATACAGAGTAGTATGAAATTTGGGTGCTATTAAACAATAGTGGTGTTAAGATCAATTGCGACACGATGCATTGCGATAAAAAAATGTGACTGTGCATCATGCAGATATCATGTGCATATACAGTGGGGCAATAAAGTATTTAGTCAGCCACTGATTGTGCAAGTTCTCCAACTTAGAAAGATGAGAGAGGTCTGTAATTTTCATCATAGGTACACTTCAACTATGAGAGACAAAATGGAAAAAAAAAATCCAGGAAATCTCATTGTAGGATTTTTAAAGAATTTTATTGTAAATCATGGTGGAAAATAAGTATTTGGTCACCCACAAACAAGCAAGATTTCTGGCTCTCACAGAAAGAATAATGCTGAGTTGCAACACCATAACTACTGTGAAGCATGGGGGTGGAAACATCATGCTTTGGGGCTGTTTTTCTACAGAGGGGACAGGACGACTGATCCGTGTTAAGGGAAGAATGAACGGGGCCATGTATCGTGAAATTTTAAGCCAAAATCTCCTTCCATCAGTGACAGCATTGAAGATGGAACATGGCTGGGGCTTCCAGCATGACAATGATCCCAAACACAGCGCTCGGGCAACGATGGAGTGGCTCCGTAAAAAGCCAAGCATTCAAGGTCCTGGAGTGGCCTAGCCAGTCTCCAGACCTCAGCCACATAGAAAATGTGTGGAGGGAGCTGAAAGTCCGTGTTGCCCAAAACATCACTGCTCTAGAGGAGATCTGCAATGGAGGAATGGGCCAAAAAATACCAGCTACAGTGTGTGCAAACCCGGTGAAGACTTAGAGGAAAACGTTTGACCTCTGTCATTGCCAACAAAAGGTTATGTTACAAAGTATTGAGTTGAACTTTTGTTAATGACCAAATACTTATTTTCCACCATGATTTACAATAAAATTCTTTAAAAAATCCTACAGTGTGATTTCCTGGATTTTTTTTCTCATGTTGTCTCTCATAGTTGAAGTGTAGCTATGATGGAAATTACAGACCTCTCTCATCTTTCTAAGTAGGAGAACTTGCACAATCAGTGGCTGACTAAATACTTTTTTGCCCCACTGTACCCGCATAATCACGTCATATACGACGTATCTTCCGTGCTATAATGCAAACTGGAGATATTTGAGATAGAGGAGGTTTAAAGGCTAAGCTTAGCACAGTGAGCTTGTTTGTTTATTGTGATTTTTCAGTTTTAGATAGCACTTAGTTATTTACAATTATAGTTAGTAAAATCCTTTTAATTTTAGTTCATGGAGTTAAAAATGTATACAAGAAAACGTGCATTGTTTCGCATTGTCTACACTTCAGAAACAAGAAAGGAATGTGTTTTAAAAGCATGTGTAAAATCGATTATCGTGAGAAAATCAAATGGCGAACTCAGTATTGTGCATCAAATCGAACCGTGAACAGAGATCATCACAACCCTACAAAACAAGACTGAAAATACTTCCAATGTTAAAATCTCTCTCTCTCTCACTCATGCACACCCACAGCTTGTCCTCAAGCCCAGCCACATGCACAGCTACTTTCATACTATGATTGCACAATAATTAAATTACTGCACAATATGAGGTTATGTTGCCTCACAGTTGTTGTGTTATCACGTATGGTTATTGTGTTACTGTACGATTATTGTATTACTCACTGGTTATGAAATATCCCATTGATATTACATTGTTGCACAATATTGCATTTTCACAAGGTTGTCTTGTTATGGCAGTGTATAATGTCACTGCACAGTTTTATCACTATTTCACAGCTTTTGCATTGTTCAGGGTTAATGCACTTGTAAATGACAATACACTGGTGTACTGATTTAGTATGGGTCTGGAGTAGGAACTGTTCAGCAGTCTGGATGTGCACGCTCTTATGGAACGAGGTGGTACTGGAGGCTGAAATTTGTATGACTGATAGCAGGACAGAGAGAGAGGCATCAAACCATATGACAGAATCGAGGAGGTAACGTTATGCATGGCTCGCTGGTGGCTCAGTGACAATCCAAGAGCCCACCAACAGGAAAAAAGCAGGAAAAAAAACACAACCTCTCCCTCACTACTTGTGTCTTTCTGATAATAGAGCAGAATTCAGTATCAACATACGTCACTCTATCAAACATGAACCTAGACTTGTTATCAGTCCCCAGCAATAACCCACCTCTCCATGGTTCATATGAACACCGGTGATCTTACGAGACTGAAAACTGGAGCATGGAGCATGTATCATCTTCAGCTAGTGTAAGTGCCCAAGGCAAATTCAATTAAGTATGCTCAGATGCACTATTCCTAAAAGCCTACAGCTAAAAGGGGATTTGGACTCTGCAATCAATAATGTGCTAGTAACAGGGCATGTCCGACCAAACACCAGTGTAAACTAGCGCAAAAGACACAAAGGGAGGAGACGCAAGGCATCGTGTACTCACCAGAACAACTGCCTGACCAAAGATGAGATCATAACCTTGCATTACGTAGCCAACATCTAAACACCATTCGGAAGGGAAGGAGGTAAATGATTTCCGACTTCCCCTTTAAGCCCGGCGGAGCATGAGGTAATGCCTTGCATTTGCAAATCAGTACAGAAAAAGGAGCAGGTTGTAACAGGATAACATAGGTCATAACAGGGCATGAGGATAGTGCTTTACCATGGGCGATGATCCAGTAGGCCAGCGAGTCCGGCGTCAGGTAAAGAATCCTATACGGAGCCACTCGAGCACTTGAGTCCAGAACCACGTCCAGGGTTCCCACCAGTAAACCTGCAAGCATAAGAAAGATGTTGAAATTTCATTGCACAGTAAGGTATTAAGGTATTTGAAGCTTCTAAGGTCCTTGGAAATGTGCTTGACTTGCATGGGTTAAGGCTGGGCAATCAAAACCAACATTCAGAAACTTTTACTGACAATCTGGCCTACGTCGATTATTTGGATTTTATCTAAATTCTGTTAATATGTTCTCCACTGTGCACGTTTATGTGCTATCCCCTTAAAAACATCCTACCCCATGAGTAGTCATGTGACTCCAACCTGTCCAGTCAGCAAAATGGAAGCAACATGGAGGAGAACTCAAATACTGAGCAGCTTATACCAAAGAAAAATGCTGTGTCCGTCGTTTGGACACATTTTGGCTTCAGAGAAAATGGCACCAAACAAAAAAAAGTCAGATGTCAACACTACAGAAAAGGATTCAGCCACCAATGGGAATGGCGCCAATCTCTTTCAGCACTTCCCGCACAATCACGTTAACGTTACCGAATATGATCAGTACATGGCTCAGAAAAAGACAGAGCAACAAGTGCCTCCACAAAGCAGCTATCAATAACACAAGCATTTACAAACAACACACAATATTCAAAGGATTCAAGAAGATGGAAAGAAATAAAAGCCATTTCCTACTATAATCTGAAGGATATGGCTCCCATAGCCACAGTGGAGCTCAGTGGGTTTAAATGCCTTTTTAAACACCAAAAATATTTCAATGGCAATATTTCAAATAATTGTTTACAAGCTATTTTCTACTTTTCACATGACATTATTTA
The DNA here is from genome assembly GCA_025084515.1 of Ancistrus triradiatus. Classification (NCBI taxonomy): domain Eukaryota; kingdom Metazoa; phylum Chordata; class Actinopteri; order Siluriformes; family Loricariidae; genus Ancistrus; species Ancistrus triradiatus. Next base: position 123,741 of record JAJAGP010001068.1, on the reverse strand, counting down.
AAATATGTTGTTTGCAATAAATGCAAGTTATTTATTTTCTACTTTTTAGAGATCTTGCTTTTTACATTAATACTAAAATGTGACCTTTGTCATAAGACATTTATTTCAAGTGATGTGTGTTATGATTTCAACTGGTAGGAATATTCAGTAAATAACCATAAATAATTTATTGGTGTGTGTGTGTCCTTCTCCTGTGATTTTAAAATCACAACAGTACTCACTCTTTCTTCCAAAAAATAAAAAATACCCCAGCTTTAGCAGATGAACATATTTACAGTACAAACCTTGTCAGTGAACTCAAAAGTTCAATCATTCATTCAGTAACATTCATTTATTAACTGTAATAAATGTAAATTCAATTAATTTTGAGGTCATATCGCCCAGCATTACCATGGGTCATGGAAACGCCCAAAACACAGGGGTTCATTATATAAAATATTACTTGTATCTTCTATTATGACCTGAATGATGATAAAACCATGAGAAAATCCAGGTCATTCCAGTGGGTTTACAAACGTTTTTATTGTGCCATACTGGTATTTTCACACAACTCGAGTATATCAATTTTGGGTAGTAAGCATGCTGGAAGAGAAGAGAAACAACTGCACACTTCTATATCCTTGTAAGCCAGTGGTTCTCAAAGTGTGAGTGTTATCAGGTTGGAGGGGTGGGGTTAGCCACAGGAAGGCAAACAATTGTGAAACAATGTGTATGTCACTTGTACTAATTCCATCATCAAGGTGATTTGTCATTTTCTTTTATTTTGGTCAATAAGAAGTTGCAGTGTTGTACTAATTACAATGTTTAAAATCAGTTCCATTGGAGTCTGGAAGCAGAAGACGTCTACATGTCGGAGTGGGGTGTTCGAAAATATTATATCTACAATGGGGGACACTAGGGCTGCAACTAACGATTATTTTAATAATCGATTAATCGGTCAATTATTTTGAATCGGGTAAAAAAAAAAAAAACACTTTCCATGTCTTTATTCAGAAATATAACATTAAATAACAGAGCAAATAAGTGCTTACAATAAATGAATAATAATCAATTAAATTCATTAATAAATTAAAATAACAAATTAAATAATAAAGAAAAATAAGTGCATCTCTGATGCAAACACTACATACAAACTCATTCACTCCCTTTCTTTAGGAACTTTGCATTGCAATCCAAACATTTTAGCATGTCAACATGCTCCAGGCTAAAGCTGGCTCTCTTTTTAGAGACTATGGCCCTGTCCACACGAACACGGGTATTTTTAAAAACATAGCTTTTTCTATGCGTTTTGATCTTTCGTCCACACGAACACGGGTATTTTTAAAAACATAGCTTTTTCTATGCGTTTTGATCTTTCGTCCACACGAAAACGGCGTTTTAGGTCACTGAAAACGGACTTTTTTTTTTTGCAAAACTCCTTCCAGGGTGAAGATTTTCAGAAAACGTTCACCCTGGAAGGAGTTTTGCATGTTTCTTGCTTGTACCGTTACTTTGTGCGCCGTTATCTCCTTTGTTTACATGAGGCGATTTTGTGCAATAGCGGACGTAGCCAAAATAGCGCCAGCTGTAACACTGCTGACCGAACTTGTTACAAATCTACAAATAAATTTACAATCATGACTTTTTCATTACACTGAAGAACAGAGGCGTCAGAATGCGCTACGGAGGTCACTACTATATCCATCACACCCACGCAGCAGTTCCCGCCCCAGCGTCGCCGGTTTGGGACGAGACCCGGTCAGACCTCTCGTTGGTGGGATAGTTTTCAAAACGAAGTGGTTGTTGAAGAACAATGGCGAGAAAATGTTCGTATGCATAGGACGTTCCTGTTGTTGCTCTTGACAGCGACTGTGTGCATTTTTGCGTTTTCATGTGGACGAAGTTTTTTGTTTAAACAGTGCTTGTGTGGACGGGATGTTTTTTATAAACGAATTTGAAAACCCCCGTTTTAGAAAATACCCGTGTACGTGTGGACACAGCGCTGACCGCAAGTGCCGCAAGTAACGTAAGCGGATATGATAAGGCGGGGGACACATAAATCATGCGACACAACAAATAGATAATGAAATTCGTTGTCGACGCTTTTAATAATCGATTATTATCGATTTTATCGATTCGTTGTTGCAGCCCTAGGGGACACTGCAGAAAGTCTGAGAACCACGGCTGCAAGTCCATGCTCAGTGACTCCACTGGTTTCAGAGGAACTATTCACACAGCTATTTGGGAATGTCCTCATTTCATACCCCTGGTTTTTCACAATCTGGTACTTTTTTAGTGAGAGCATGTTGTGTGGGGGTGATGAAAGGTGTTCATTTCTGTCAGCTAACTGAGAATGAATCACAGTCAGTCGTCTGGATTCAAACGACGTCTGCCGGAGAAATGGCTGAAACTCATCCGGACCATTTGTACAAGAAAGCCTCACAACTTCACACCTGAGGGCAAAATCATTTTACACAAGCTACAAAACGGCAGGACCACAAGAGCCCCTTTAAAGTACTAAAGGTCAATAAATTAGAGTAATCAAATAGCTTCAAGGGCTGCATTTCAGCGACACAGGGACCTCAATAAGAACTAGCCCACACTTCCGGCAGTTTAACAGCTGAAGTTTATACGTGGGAGTTTATTCATGCACAGCATGACATTTTCTTTCATTAAGCTTTTTATGAGTTTTTCCTCAGGTGCTGAGAATCCTTTTGCACTTATACAAATCACAGTGAAACTTTCACAGACCAGAATTACGCACAACACGACATTTCTATATATTCAGTGCCTCAGGCTTTGGTAGTACTATATCCAGCAATTTATTTTTATTTGTTTGTTTACATAACGTCATATTAGCATCAATCGCTATTAGGGATGGGTATTGGAAAGGACTTGACGATACATGGGTCACGATACATTGTGATACGATGCATACTGCGATATTCCATGTACTTCACAAAAAAATCTTGACACGGCTTAATACATCACATCACATTGATAATTCATTCAGTGGAAACACCGATTTTGTGTCGTGGATGCACAAAGGTGGCTGAACAAGCCTAAATCATCCTCCACCTGTAGTCTTGCCTTGCTCATGGTCAATTCCACTTTTACAGCCTGTCTACAGAGGTGCGGGAACTCGGTCTCCACGGACAGCCAAAAGTGTGCAAGTGACATTTCACTCATCCGTATTTTCTCATCTCCCACCTCGTGATGCTCGTGCCCACTGATATACCCTCGGCCCCACACTTTGAAAACCACTGGTTTAAGAAAAATTCATCTAAACGTCATAAGGCATTCTTAATGGCAGTGCGAATTCAAACCAAAAAATGCCCTGGAACAAACAGTTCTCGGAGGAGCTCCGCAGGGGATAGCTCCTGCCAAATGAGTCCATAGAAACCGACAACAGACACAACCCCCATGACACAAGGAACTCAGAAACTCAATGGCAGGGCCCCTAATGATGAGGATTAATGCCCCACTTATCAGTCACCATGGCCACCAAGGCAACAGGCACTCGTTTACATTTACAGCATTTAGCATACGCCCTTATCCACAGCGACTTACAACTGAATCCACACTCTGGCATAATGATCCAAACCACATTCAGAACACAAGCTTTATAAGTGGTGTTAAATCCAGATTAAAAATGAAACAAACCTCTACGAGCTATAGTCATTCTTGTAGATTTTAGTTAATCTGATTAATGATTGAAGGCTGTACTATTAGAAACTTTACTGCATGCTGCTACATGAAGTCTTGGTCCTCCCAAGGTCTATTCCTTAGGGAGTTTTTCCTTGCCCGTGTTGCCTTAGGCTTGTTGAATTTCAATAGAAAATTGTAAAGCTGCTTTGAGACAATGCTCCACTGTACAATGCGCTATTTTAATAAATCTGATTTTGACGTTTGACATAAAGCCTTCTGAGATTTCGGGTGGCCCAGAATGTTAGTGCCCTGTCTGGGGTTGGTTACCACCTTGGGCCCTGTGCTGCCCTGAGATTTTATGCATTGCTCAAAATCTACTGAAGCCACTTCGATCACCACACAGATTAAACCCTATGATTGGAAGCGGAAGGAAGTAGAATGAATATGAACAAGATTAACATCACTGCATGTCACAAGTGTCGTCTGATTTTTCTCAGAAGGCCTCTTGAATTCTCTGCGTACAAATGACACGTGCTTATCAATGCGTACACACACTCAGTCTTGGTAAACCTCCGTTTGGAGGACTTTCCATTGACATAATGCTTACTGTAGCTTATATTCCTAAACTTAGTTACCTACAGCAAATCTGTTTTGTCTTGTAGAGTTTTAGAATTGTAGAATTAAGTTGCAGTTTTTGTAAAGAATAAGCGATTTTCCTTATGAGCAAGAGCAAAATGTCTGCACAAGCTGAAACATGTCAGATCTTTCAATCCTTGTGGGAACATTTGGTCCTCACAATGATATATAAATTTCACACACACACACACACACACACAGAGTCTCTCTCAAGGCCTTCCAAGAATGTAGTACTTCTAATTCTTAAAAAAGGCACCTGAACGCCTAAATCTCCAATACTCTCTTCATTTTGCATGCCTCGCTTCCTCCTGCCAGCTCTCTCATGTGACAAACGCTGGCAAAGATTCAACACACAAACACAGTCATCAGGTTGCTCAACTAATCAGATAGATCTGAATTATTCTGCATTCAGCCCCCACACTTAAGCCATACCTAGCAGCACTAGTGAGCATTAAGACAGATACAAGTCTTTTCTAATGTCTGTGGTAGCCTAGTGGTTAAGTGACTGTTTGAGGCTGTGGACAGGTATCTTTTACAGATAACGAGGTCAAACAGGTGCCATTAATACAGGTAACGAGTGAAGGACAGAAGAGCTTCCTAAAGAAGAAATTATAGGTCTGTGAAAGCCAAAAATCTTGCTTGTTTGTGGGTGACCAAATACTTATTTTCCACCATATTTTACAATTAAATTCTTTAAAAATCCTACAATGTGATTTCCTGGAATTTTTTTTCTCATTTTGTCTCTCATAGCTATGATGAAAATTCCAGACCTCTCTCAGCTTTCTAAGTAGGAGAACTTGCACAATCAGTGGCTGACTAAATATAAGTCCAGCTCTTAATCCAACGAAGCTGCTGATGCTGTACAACTCTCCCTTTACATTTCTGACTGATTGGATTAACATTAATAACTTCATCTAACAAATTATTATCTCTAGTCAAGTAGTGTAAATTTTAACAGGATCTTAGACTTTCATTAACAGAGATCTCACTCACATTTTCTTCTGCTGGTAGAATAGTAACAGCTTACCTTAGAAATCTATTCGCTGATTGTAAATAATAAGTGTCATTCAATATATTTGTGTTTACTGTCTGTATAATAAACATTTATTGGGAAATTCTCTTCCTCGACTGTTATGACTGAAGGCCATAGTCAGATGCTGATGTTTTAGGAGCGGGTTGCTGATACAATGGAACTACTTTATCTCGCAGAATTCTTTATCTTAAAATCTAACAATAAACACTGATAACGGAAGTATGGTATAGTCACAATAATGCATTCGAGGTTTGTGATATAATGTGAGGCTATGACCGCAAGGTGAGTGCCAATATCTCACTTTATAGCACTCCCTCTCGTGTATTATTGGTTAATTAACAAAAAGCATCCTCAATACTTAAATAAATTACCTGTGAAATTAAAATCTGTGAATGGTGCATAAACATGCGTGTCAGATGAGTAGTGAGCGGCGATGAGTGCAAGGAGCTGAATAAAAATGACTTAATTTAAAAACCAAGGGCAAACAAACCAAGCAAGGAGGAGATAAAATGTGTCCAGAAATCAGTCCAGAGTCTATAAAATTGTGAGACAAACTGAGAGATAAAAAACAAACTATAGGAGAGAGGCATAAACAAACAGCCAGAAATTAAACTAGACGTAATTTTGAGACTAAAGTAGCTGTGACTTTGGATTCAAAGAATGAAACTATTTTGTTAATGTCCATGAGATGCATGTGGTTAGAAGGCTGGCAAATCAGAGTGCGGTAAGCTGGAGGCTTGGTCGAGGGTTTGTGCATGCAGTGGATTTTGGGACTTGGGGTCCATGACACTGGAAGAGACGACTATCTGTGTGACGGTCCAGGTTAAACAAATAGGTTTATAATCTAAATTCAAAACAACCTACAGAGCTTGAGGTCCTAATTCCAAAGTGTATAGGTGATTTATGGAAACATATTTAAACAGCTGAACTGTAACTAAACAAAAGGTTCATTAATATGGATTCAGAAAGTCAACTCAAGTCAAACCAAGCTTGCAAAAACAATGGATGCACATGTATGTTTAGTTTTGCATGTTGTTCTCTCATATTCAGTATGCGCCTGATGAAGGAATCATGTGCTAGTAGCATGGCTGAATCCACAAAGCTGATCAGGTGATGGAATGCACCAAAAAAATGCTATTGGACAAATCAGAGAGGAAAACACTTGCATGACACCTAAGCAAAAGTTTGTAAGGTATTTCTGTTGACTGCAACTTAGCATAACCTCTGCAGGTAATAAATTAAAAAATCGCTTGTGTAACTGATGTTTTGTTCAAATTTATCAATCTTACAAGATACAATCAAAGCAACGGAGGGTTAAGAGTTTAGCCGTTGGCCCAAACAGTGGCACCTTCGGCTGCCCCTTAAGTCCCTTAATCACTGCACCAGCACTGCTCCACATTTGGCCAGGTGTGCCAAGACAGTTTAATTTGTTGACAGACCACTGGATAATCTTTGAAAAGCCTGTAGTAAAAGCTTCTAGTGAATGTGGATATAAATAATTCAGTTTAAAGACTGCTTATCCTACCTATAAACCTGTTTATCTGGTTTAACCAAATGCTTTTCTCTCACATGTCATTCGGCATTACTGACATACTTTTTATACTAGTTGTGCACAAGGTTTTGACTTCGATACAAACCCATAACATGCACAGGCATTCGAAGACGTCATCTCTGGTTGGGCATTTGAATTAATTGGGTGGGTAACCACAAAATGTTGCTTTAACTAAATAGGGTATGTAAACAAATGCATAGTTTCATTTTGACATAGACATAAACATAGACATTTAGATATAGCTAGCTTGAACTCAACTTAGATAATATTTGAGGACCTTCTTGCCATGAGGCGATAGTGCTACCCACCGAGCTACTCTGCCACCCCACAAAAACGTCACTGCCTATAATGAGAATACACTAAAACACAGTAGAAACTACCCTAAACAGCGCAACTATTCAATTCTAAGACTTGGTCATCAGACTGCATAATGGATTATGTTTCTCATAAAATACACTAAATACTTCAATGGACTATGGTTATGAATATGCTTGGGCCAACGCCCACAAACTATTTCCACAATTGTCTCAGATTTTAAAAGTGACTTCAGAAGAAATCTTGTCTACATTTACATGTACAGCATTTAGCAGACACCCTTATCCAGAGCGACTTACAATTGATACAGTCTTACAGTCCAAGCAATTGTGGCTCAAGGACCCAACAGTGGCAGCTTGGCAGAGGTGGGATTTGAACCCTGGACCTTTTGGTCCATAGTCAGTACCTTAACCGCTAGGCTACCAAAGTCCAATGTCTAGCATTTTATGGTTTATAGAATCCTCTTCATTCAAGTAAGTATATAGACAGTTCAAGTTTCAACTTTATTGGTCATGTGTACTAAAAACAGTGACAGTGCATTGCAATGCTTGCTGTGAGGTACAGGTCCTCTACAGCTTGTGCAATATAAAACAGCTAACAACTATAAGAAAAATAAGGAACCGGGACTGACTGAAATGACCAGGGGCACTACCAAATTTCAAATGACCAAAAATGGCACTTTCACACCAGAGGAGTCTTTTTCATAGTTCTTAAAACTGTTGGAAAAGTGCCCACTCTCTCAGACCATGGGTACTAAAGACGATTGTAGTATCGCCGTGTATCGGGACTATTGTAGCTCCTAATCCAGGGTAGGTACTTTTCTCAATGTATAGGAACTCTGAAGAATGCAAGAATGTGGGGATTGGTCCAGATAGGTCAGTGGTATAGCATATAGTGATTGGTCCAGCCACAATTTCCTGTATTGACGGTGTATACTTGTATAGTGGTAGCCATATAAAGAACACATCTTCGTGCTGAAAAAAATAAACAAAAAAAGATAAAACACAGACAAATAGGCCAGCAGTGAAGTCCAGTCTTGAGTCGACATGCGTTGGAGGAGGTACAACGCGATTTTGAGTCATTTCACCAACAATCTCACGGCTTGCATCACTTCAGCATTTCAACTAGTGGTGCAAATGCTAACCAAAAAAGGCTCTGGAATGAATGTAGTCCTCATGAAAGCTCCGCAAGGGTAGTTCCTCCCAAATTAGTCCCTAGAAAACTATTTGGTGTGAAAGCACCTAATGATACAACCAACTGAACTATCCCTGGTGACAAATCCTAAAAGGTTCCAAAGTATAATATTCCATGGAACTGCAAGAGGTCCTGCACTCCCGCTTTGAGCCTGTTTTACCATGAGCTCCAAAACTACCACAAAGCTCACCAGGCTAAATCAAACAAGGTCAAACAAATCCGGAAACCACGGCTTAAATGTACTAACAGATCCAAGTTCCTCTCTCTATTCCTGATCATAAATGTGGAAGTGAGAACCTTCCCAGCCTTATGACCATCTCACTTCCTTTTTTGAAAACTCTCCTAATGAGGGTTAGCCGTGCTTTCCGTGCTTGCTTGAGAGGAAACGTGTGAATCATGCGATGTTTTCAAGTCAGAGGCAAAGTCATTTCTGGTACCTATTGTCCAGAGTTACAAACCAATCTTCCGTTCCTTACCAAACCACAGCTTGGGCTTTCAAGTTAAACAATCATTTCTCTCTTTGCCATTCTTGCAGTCTGCTTTCCAGTCTGCTCCACTCGGAGGCTGGTTTTTGCTCGGATTGCAGTTCTCTGACAAAGGCTTAAAATCAATACGGTCTCAAATAACATGAACCTGAGAGGGCTGTGGTGGAAAGCAATCGCATGTATACTTAGTTCTCCATAACACAAACCAGACATCCTTCCTCTTTCTCTAGGCTTCATCCTTCCCCAGTCAGTTTATTAAAATTGGTGCATCGCTAAAACTGTGGGAGCAAAGGTCTGAGTGAAATCACTTAGGATTGCACAGCAATCTGCAGCACCTGCAGTAAGCTTTTACTGATTGTGTCCCTATCTTTGTTTGATTAGTGTTTATAAATCCATTTTACATTGGGGAAGTTGGTAGAGTGTCATGCTAAATTTATACTGCTTTATAGTTGAAAAAGCTAACAAAGGTTGAAATTTCCTCCAACTGCAGAGTATTCAGACTTCATGGGTTTGACATCAGAGCAAACGGCCAGTTCTGATCTAACTTACAAGAGCTCCTGATGCCCGAGGACCTTCTAGTTCAGCGCGGTTCATTGAGGACGAGGGATCTAGGCATCAAATGACATTTTCCATCCATTGGCCTAGAAAAAATTTAACTGAACCAAACCACATGAGGGAGCACCACCAAGCTTTTCATGAAGAGAGGCCAGAGCAGAAGCAGAGATGCACTGATTACAATTTTCTTTCTGTCTAACAACTATAAATGACAGCATACAAAAACATTGTTGGTTTTCTTTTAATGGAAATTTCTTCATTGCTACAGAAACACAGCAGTGGCTCCTGGCTTGTGCCTGGCTCTGTGCTCTCGCTAGCTTTAGCTTTAACCCCTTTGCCTTTGTTAGTGTTTAACATTTCGTATATTCAGAGGGGTGATGCTGTTTAATGTCTTATTTAAAATTGTTGTTCCGAATGTTTTCGGAGTTGTTCCTCCACAGCTTATTTTTGCCATGCATGCTCTGAAGAGCTTCCATGCTGAAGACACGGCTGTGTCCGAAATAGATCCCTAATCCCTCATTAGTACCCTTACTCCATCATTAGTATTGCACTGCATAAAGAGAGACTATTTAGTTGACTCAGTAACACTCAAACCACATCTGAAATCTAACCCTTGCTCTGTCATCATGAGCATACGTCAGCAAAGATCTTGTAACCAAACCGGTGAGTGGCTGAGTCCTGTTTAAAGCTCTGTACAGTAAAAGTAAAAGCATTGTGTTGTTTGTGTAGCTGCGTTTGTGCCGCTGTCACCGTCATGGCTATTAAAGTGTAAATGTGACCGGCACAGAATCAGTTATATGAGACTAAGTGGCCCATATTTGACAACACAGATTCCTTTGTTACAATAAAAAATAATAATTAGTCCATGAAACTTTGTGCTCTTTTTTAAATAAATAATGACACATTATTTATTGCCAAAATCCTAAAATAGAGCAACATGATCTTTCTTCAGACCTAATTTATATTAACATACTGTTGGATGAAGTCACCCAAGGAATAAATATTACTCAGAAAAAAACCTTTTCCTGGCATATGTGTAATGAGAACAACAATTTGCCCTATACAAGGGCAAGAAGAAAGTCCAATGACTCACAGACTTCCATTTTAAGTAAACTTCTAGGTTTTCAGTTCTTCATCTTGTAAAATCTCTTTAACAACATCTCAGTATAATGATTCTATTTAGCTTCATGTATTTACACTATTGTTATAAATGTATGATCTAGGCACACCAATTCTTTCATATAACATCTAGGCTACCCAATGAATTTGGGTCCCTTTTTGAGTCTTGGTCCTCCAAACGTTGCTTCCTCGTCACATGTAGGTAGTTTTTTTGCCACTGTGAAGCACTGTTGGCTTGCTCAGTTGGGTCCTAGATATTTGTAAAGCTGCTTGAAGCAAAGCCAGGTTGAAAACATATATAAATAAATCTGACTCTTTTTTGTGGTACAGGGCACACTCCAGTTCAGCTAGACAAAGATGCCTGAAGTATTCCATGAACCCACTTTAGGTTAAGGCCCTGCAGCTCAGGTTGGATCCATGCACATTCTCTACTTCAGTACCAAACGTGTACAGTCCATGTGCTCCTCAAGCTTTCGTCTTAGCACAAGCTAACCCTGCCCCTTCTGGGCTCAGACTGTAAGGGGGCAGAACCCATGTGCCAGGCTCTCTGACTCTCCTCTCAGTGCCAACTGGCACTCCACACTCATGCATTTACATAACAATGACATCATCGCAATTCTGCAACCAGCATTCTGCCCCTCGCGAAACACAGCTCACACACACAAGGCTGCCAATTCAAAAAGATTAACAAAATCAGAAATGGAATCTGGAGCCGCTTCTCATGCATGCGTTCTTTTAGAAAGAGCCAAGTGTTATGTCAGGTGAGTTTCCACGTGAATAGAATTAAACAGTTTTTGCGTTTCAGTGTTAATTGTAATATATCATACATGCGTTCGCCTGCCTCCAGTGATTTTTCGAGCTTCGGACCCACCCACAGCCCAGACCAGGATAAAGTGGAATAAATAAAACTTATTGCTAGCGATTATGAGAGGAATCACTGACTTTGCAGACTTCTGGTGTGAACGTCATTTTAAAAACTTAACACAATGATCAAATCCATTTTGATCAGAGAATCGGGGCTGCACTGGCTGAGGTGCTTGTAGTTTAATTTGCATTGCCACACAGTGGATCTGAAACTTTTAGCGGGCACTCGTGATATTTACATAATACTTCCTCAATCAGTTTGGATACACTTGCACCCAAGATAAGCCTTATTGTACAGAACCTTTCACACACAGGGCTAATAAAGGAAATGTATGGCTATTTCCATCTCTCATTTTATAGCTCAACACTAGTCATAATATCTGGTTTTGAGGAAGGTTCAAAGGTCTTGCAGTAGTTCATCCTTTGGGTTTGACCTAGAACATGTCAGACAGAAACACTTAACTGATCCCCAGGGGGAAAGTTTGGGGTCACAGCAGCAAGCATTAGTGGCAGTAAATATAGTACTTGATTTACACAGTGCAGATGAAAAGATGCAATCAAGCATTCCCATTAAACCTTCATGTGTGTATGTGTGGCAGAGCTTATGCTTCTATTTTGTCTGTAATGCTGAGAACCATTATGAAGCCAAATACCAGTGATGTTAAACACTACTGCATTACCAAAAATAGCACAGTCACCTCACAGCTCCACTGCCCCCACACTTCCTGTGAGGAGTTTACATGTTCTCCTCGTGTCCTCGTGGGTTTACTTGGGGTGGTCTGGTTTCCTCCCACAATCCAAAGATATGCCCGATCTGAGTATGTATGACTAGTCTGAAAGTAACCTTGTGTTTGAAACAAACAAAACAAACAAAAACTCAGCATTAGATGTTCATTCGTGTACTGAACTATCTGTAGGGTTGGCATAAAAATTAAATTCAAATATTATATATATTTTTTCACAAGTGAATCCATATTTGAAATATATTTTTTGTGAAAATGGTTGTAAAAACAATTGAACCCAAGGGGAATTCTATCGGTGTTATAATCGGTGTCATTTCCTACATCCCAAAAACAGAGTAAGTTTAAAATGTCAAGCATTCAAATGTGCAATGTTATTAGCATTATTATTAATCAGTTAACCAGTGAAATGAGGAATTTAAGGAAGTTCAAGAAAAGCTCAGTGATTTGATTGCTCACAGAGCAGAGACTGGGTGGCGGTTATGTGAGTTAACGTTTTTCTGAAAGCTATTTCCTTAAAGCAGGCTCTCTGGATAAGGGTGTCTGCTATATGACCTAAAATTTAAAATGACCAGCCAATGTCTGTGTTGTAGCTGGGGTTTAGAAAGCCATTAGTAATGGGGTGAAGAACTCGTCAGTATGAATAGACGAAACCTGAACTCCTAAACTGCATGAAGCTGAATGAAGTTTGAATGAAGTTTTCTCACACAGCACTTTTCAAATTATGCTCCTCTGTTGTCGCTATGGTTTTTACAGTCCAATCCGTTAGGATATAGGAGTGGTTGAAACATTGGGACGTGATTATGCAATCATTCTTACAGATTACAGATGATTTGAGATTCGAATGGGACTGTGGTAGCCTAGCGGGTAAGGTACTGGACTATGGACCAAAAGGTCCAGGGTTCAAATCCCACCTCTGCCAAGCTACCACTGTTGGGTCCTTGAGCAAGGCCCTTAACCCACAATTGCTTGGATTGTAAGATTGTATCAGTTGTAAGTTGCTCTGGATAAGGGCATCTGCTAAATGCTGTAAATGTAAATATAAATGAATGGGGATTTTCTAGATTACAATTAATCTTTCTCACTGAATTACCACTTAATCCCTTACTCACTGAATTCCCCTTTTTCATTTGTATTCCAATTTCATTTTGACAGGCCTAGTTGACTGAACTGTGTTAGTTTGACCTGACAGAAGGCTATCCTAGTACATCCGAAACAACTTAATTTGTAAATCTCAAATGTGGGCAGAATAAAATATTTAGAATGGAAGTGATACAGTGAAGTGAAATTAAAACCCATTGGGTAGGAACCCGGGACAACTGTTCTACAATAAGATTTATCCAATTGAGGGAATCCATTAAATTATTCTTGCTTATTTCAGTACGTATTCATTAGAGAGGAAAGTATGTGGTCCTCACTAGTGCGCAATTCAATGCTGAGTCAACACAGAAGATCAAAGTGTGAAGCAACTACAACTGAGCAATTACAGATAAGATCCTTCAGGACACACGTCGTCACACTGACCTACCTACGGGCCTTGATAAGGAAAGAGAGTTTACTTCAACTTTTGTCCTCCACATAGCCTTGTTCGTTATTTTCGCGTTTGATCATTTTCCTTTCACTGATTGTGTCCCATTACATGTTCAAAATAAGAGAGCTTCAGTTTGGCTACTTCTAATGAAAGCTGAAGTTTGTTTTGATCGAGGATCCATTTGTTTTCTCAAATGTCCTCACCAGGACCAAAGTTTAAAAGCATTAATATTTTTCCTGTCAAGCTTTTTCATTGTCCAGCTGTCCAGATTTAAATAAAGTCTGATTTATTTATATAGCACCGAATAAACCTAGGGTCACAGTGGCAAGGAAAAATTCTCTAAATGTGATGAGAAAGAAACCTTGAAAGGACCAAGACTCAGAATTTCAAGAAGCTCTGACTCATGAAACGGAAAATGCGTTACAAAATGTATGCCACAAATTTGTCAAGAAATCAGGCTCATAAATCTGACCTTAATTCCTGAAATGCATGAGCTGAGCACTGTTTGAGCAGTGAAGATGCAGACGTAGCTGAAGCAATGATTCAGCAGGAATGTGGCAGCCAGCTCTACGTCTGTCTGCACACAGTGAGTGGTTCTGTTCCAGAGGAGCATGTTTTATAGATGACAAAGGCACTCATTTAGGAAGTAAAAAATCTCACGAGTCTCCGAACATTTCAGCTGACATGATCTGCACCCCGAGAAACCTGACTGGTGGGAGAAATGATGGCTTGTATGGCTTTTAAGAAGGAAATGGGGTTCGAAACAAATTCAGTGTGAAATATGGAAGGCAGTACAACGTCATATAAAGCCAGAGCTCAAAGGAAGACTGTGACTGAACTGGCCTGCATCCCAAACCTGCACACTTTGGTACTGAATCGTTATTAATCTGTCTTCTATTTATGAATCCCTTCCAAAAAACAGCACTTTTCCATTTCAGTCTGTTTGATTCAGACAATGATTAAGATTTGCATCACAGCACAAAGTCCATTTACACCATTTAGCAAACGCACTTATCCAGAGCTTACTGTTGATATCATCTTACAGCTGAGGGTTAAGGGGTCTTGCTTAAGGGCTCAGCAGTGGCAGCTTGGTGGTTTTGGGACATATACACTCAAGCTTGGTTAGTATTCCAGTATCTTAACCACTACCAGCATTGTCCTTTGTTTAATATACACAAACATCACAATAAACACCAAGTATTATCAAGTGTGATCATAAGCAAAACCTATACAATGATGTAGAAAACTGGGTCTAGTGCAACAAAACAATCCAACTGCCTAAAAAGACTTAAAACACAGGACAGCAGTCTCAAACATGGCTATTTATAATATCTGCCCAGACCTGTTCAAATGATATCAAAACAACTCAAACATACTCAAATATGGTATATACTGAGATCACTCCAATACAATGCTTTTCATTTCATTCACCTCAAAGCTTTACAACACATACTTGAACACCAATGACGATCAAGAACACTGACTCTCATGGATTTTCCTCCACAGTCACCTGACCTAAACCTCATCAGGCATTTATGGAACATTCAGTAACGTCACAAGATGCTCTCTGGAACATTGTGAAATCATGCAAACATGATCATCAGATTTTGTACAAACAGCTGCAGTCCATGCAGCTCAAGTGCAAGCTGTCTTTATAGCAAGGGGGGGGGCATTTCAAATAATAATCAATTCTGAAATGACATTTTTAAGCTGATTATATGACTGGTAATGAAAAACACAGCACGTATTGCTGTGTATGAGGGGACCAAATGTTCCTACAAGGATAGAAGTATCTGCCATTTTTTACCTTGTGGGAACATCTTACTGGTCCCTTTGAGGAAAATGTTTGTTTACAGAAACCACACCTTTCTTTTTTCAACAAAGAGTCAAAAGATTTGCTTTAGGTTACTGAGGTTGAGGTTAAGGTTAGGTGTAGCATTAATTAGTAACAGTAATCATTATGTCATGTTTATATTACATTGTTGGGACCAAATGTCCCCACAAGGATAGAAAGATTTGACAAAATGTCCCCTTGTGAGGACATTTTACTGGTAAGGAAATCTGTTTTTTTTACAGAACTGCAACTTTCTTTTGAACAGCCAAAAGATTCAAAAGATTTGCTTTACGTTACTGAGGTTAAGCTTATGGTTAGGGGTAGGTGTATGTGTAGTTACAGTAATCATTATGTCAATGGAAAGTCCCCACAAAGATAGTAAGACAGTAAATAAATCCCTCGTCAGGATTGTATTATTTTTAACGAAATTTTGTGTCACAGCCAATTCTGTCTACGTGTGACACCAGACCTGGCCAGAAGGCATCCCAGGGTCCCTGCAGTGGTGGCAGGTTAGCATATTAGTTAGCACCATGACAGCACCCATAACATATATAAAACTTTTTCAGCAGAAATTGAAAAATAAACATGGACATGTGCTAAAGATTTAATATGATTTAAAACATATGCAAGAAGTTGTGCAGAAATGGGTCTGTGGGCTGTTTAAACTTTCACGACTCAAGAATCTTACCAGGGACGCCCAAATTTCTGTGCCCAAATCTTTGTTTATGACTTTACCTCATACCCACAATACCAGTAAGCATCATCCTAACCACAACTCCTCCACCTTCACCTCCACATCCACTGGCACCACCACCAAAACCACTGATCCGCACAGCCACTACTATTCTTCCCCCAACCTTTTTATGTTCAACCTCCAGGAAGCTTTAGCTTTACAATGACATATTTTTAAACTTTAGTACAATTATAAAAGCAGAAGAAACACTTTAGAGAATAACTAAGTCAAACCAAATATTCTTCAGAAATATTTACTTACTGCAGTCGTCCTTAAAACAAGCTATGGACAATTATGCCACTGAATGTAGGGCAATTTAATCTTAACCTCATGCACTATACTTTATAATTGATCACTTGTACCAGTATAAAATAAAATGTGTGCGGAGTCGAGTGATGCTAGCCTGTGGACCAAACCATTGTGAGTCATATGAAGGGGAGAATGCAGTTCTTCAAAACAATTTTTGTTCATCCATAATTAGCATAATCTTTCAGTGCATATTACTATATATTATGAGAATCATTTTTACATAAATATATTAAAAACTACAGTGGTGTGAAAAACACAAAATGCAGTTTTTAAATGAAGGTATTTAATATTAAGGGATAAAAAATCCAAACCTACATGGCCCTGTGTGAAAAAGTGACTGCCCCCTAAACCTAATAACTGGTTTGGCCACCCTTAGCAGCAACAACTGCAGCCAAGCGCTTGTGATAACTTGCAATGAGTCTCTTACAGCGTTGTGGAGGAATGTTGGCCACTCATCTTTGCAGAATTGTTGCAATTCAGCCACACTGGAAGGTTTTCCAGCATGAACGGCCTTTTTAGGGTCATGCCACAGCATCTCCATAGGATTCAGGTCAGGACTTTGACTAGGCCACTCCAAAGTCTTCATTTGGTTTTTCTTCAGCCATTCTGAGGTGGACTTGCTGGTGTGTTTTGGATCATTTTCCTGCTGCAGAACCCAAGTTCGTTTCAGCTTGAGGTCACGAACAGATGGCTGGACATTCTCCTTCAGGATTTTTTGGTACACAGCAGAATCCATAGTTCCATTTATCACACTAAGTCTTCCAGGTCCTGAAGCAGCAAAACAGCTCCAGACCATCACACTACCACCCCCATATTTTACTGCTGCTATAATGTTCTTTTTCTGAAATGCTGTGTTACTTTTACACCAGATGTAATGGGACACACACCTTCCAAAGAGTTCAACTTTTGTCTCGTCAGTCCACAGAATGTTTTTCCAAAACTCTTGGGGATCATCAAGATGTGTTCTGGAAAAGCTGAGACGAGCTTTAATGTTCTTTTTGCTCAGCAGTGATTTTCATCTTGGAACTCTGCCATGCAGGCCATTTTTGCCCAGTCTCTTTCTTATGGTGGAAGCATGAACGCTGACCTTAACTGAGGCAAGTGAGGCCTGCAGTCCTTTGGATGTTGTTGTGGGGTCTTTTGTGACCTCTTGGATGAGTCGTTGCTGCGCTCTTGGGGTAATTTTGGTCGGCCGGCCACTCCTGGGAAGGTTCACCACTGTTCCATGTCTCCGCCATTTGTGGATAATGGCTCTCACTGTGGTTCGCTGGAATCCCAAAGCTTTAGAAATGGCTTTATTCCCTTTCCAGACTGATAGATCTCAGTGACTTTCTTTCTCAATTGTTCCTGATGTGTAGCTTTTAAGGATATTTTGGTGTACTTCACTTTGTCAGGCAGGTCCTATTTAAGTGATGTCCTGATTGAGAACAAATGTGGCAATAATCAGGCCTGCGTGTGGCTAGAGACAGTGAACCCAGGTGTGATAAACCAGGTATGTTTTAACAAGGGCCATATAGGTTTGGATTTTTTTCTCCCTTAACAATAAACAGGAAGGGGGCAAACAATTTTCACACCACTGTATATAGTTATGTTTACAATGATTATAATGGGGGACAACTCTGCTTTTCCCAGGAAGGGAGATGTGCTTTCCACCTGTGATATTGATACATAAAACCTCTAAGTCTCCTCCAAATAAAGCATTGAATATTTGTGATACAATTAAAATTTGGATATACATATTTGCGGTACGACTGTACATAATAACCCACTGTTAAACATCACAATGTGCATTGAGCTCATTTTCGTGGTCATATATTCAGCTTCCTTACTGTGGTGGCTCCTTACTGTGTACTGTGGTGGTCTAGAGGTTAAGGTACTGGACTCTGGACCATAAGATCCAGATTTCAAAGGGTCGCTCTCAACAAGGATGTCTGCTAAATGACATAAAGTAAACGTTCTTAGACAACACTACAAGTCCAAGCCATCATCTTACTGTTCTTCTGTTTAAACAAAACACACTGAATTCACTCCAAACTCACATGTTCTTTTGAAGTTGAGTAAAGCCTGCAGGGTTAATCCCACAGTGCACAGTCGGGTGCATGTCAGGACAGGGATTTGAAAACAAAAGTTATATTAAGACTGGCTTGATCCCTATCCAGTAAAAGAGCCTTTATTGTTTCTGTAAAGTGTGTATTATGTAAGTAAGGGTTATGCTTTTACAGAAAGTTGGTGGGCGATATGGCAATATTAGATTGTGAACAATTCAAATGTCTCCCCAATCTGCCTTAACAGTGAGAAAGGACATCCTAACTACACGATAGTCCAGCTCCCATGTCACCTCACAGACACACAGCTAAATTAATAGCCCAGTTTCACCATGGATGGGATCCCAAGTCTCAATGCTGCTCATAGTCGAGGTGGGACTGTAGCTGTCTGGTGACCAGACAAGGAGCACCCCAACATTAGACGTTCTTTATGAAGCTAGGATTTTATTAGTAGAGGAATAAGTTCGGTTGTTGTGTTAAGTTGCAAGTTAGTTTGAAATTGTGATATTTTTGTCGGAACGTCCACCCCTTTACCAACATAAAATGTTTCATGAACAGCAGTGTCACATTCTGAAAATCAAAGATCTATGCTTTCAATTATACATTGTTTAAGCTAATTATTTAGAATGGGAAATCAGAAAAAAAATTATATTGAAGCATATCGTGAAGAAATGTATCATAAGACATATGTCATGCCATCAGCTTCCCCAGTCCTACAGTGTAAAAGCACAAGTGTTTTAGGCTTACACCACACTACTGGACTAAACTGTTTGCCAATGCAATAGGCCACTTAGCTTGGTGTGATGCAGTTTCAGACAGGACACACCGGACAGAAAATAGGTGATAATAAAGTGTAAAAAGTCCACTACATCCCACAGGACTAAATTAAGAAGCTCTAATTGAAACTACTGGAGTTTAACTGTGGCCCAAGGGTCAGGGTAATTCCTCAAAGTTTTTTCTTTCTTCAACCCCAGATGTTCCTGTGATTTTCTCCAGTTTATTTCACACCGTCTCAGCTACACTCCTCATACACACTGATATTTTCCCTATTGTTAACACACAGGCTTATGAAAAGGTTTGAGCATAGTAAATTTGCACGTTTCAGTGAGATTTTAAGTGATAAGAGTGCTCAAGCTTTTCCATAAGACTCTTCTGAGACATGTGCTGGACCAAGTAGATCAGTTGGAAAACCTGAACTTTTACTGTTTAAACAATGAGTAAAGCAATAACATGCTATCACAATATATCAACACCATAATAAACTGATAAATATTACAAGTTTTGTTGTTGTGTTAATCGGCTTGAACTGTGCTAAAATTTTCTTTGTTATTCTTGCTTTGTTTTCTTGTATAACATATTTTGTACAATTTTTTTACATCTACATTTACAACACTTGGAAGATGTACTTATCAAGAGTGACTTAATACTGATATAATCTTACAAGTCACAATCCAAGCAATTGTGGTTTATGGGCCTTGCTCAAGAACACAACAGTAGCAACTTGGCAGTGCTAGAACTTGAATCCTGAACAACTACTGCACCACCACAGCCCAAAACTGAAATGTCAGTATGCTTTTTCTGACACAATTTGCTGGTCAGGGCCATTGGGCATCAACCACCTCTCCCCAGAAAAGACACTGTAAAGGTAAGGGTCAAATTTATTTCTATAATGCTTTTAACAATGCAGCACTGTCTCAAAGCAGCTTTACAAACATCTAAGCCCAAAGCCTTTACTGAGCAAGACCAGGGCAACAGTGGCAAGAAAAAAACTCCTTAAACATTATAATGAAGAAACCCTGGTGAGACCAAGACTCAAAAAGGAATTCAACCTCTTGTGCAGCCTAGATGTTGTATGTAATCAATAAGCCATCTGGTGGCTGAGCCAGAAGGCACCATCAGGACTCGAACAAGCACGTTTAACCCCTGTGCCAACTAGGCACCTCTCTTTATATACTGACAGACATAAAAATCTCTTCAGATATCACATCATCCACCATTACTCAAAAACTACACTAGCGTCAATACATGACAGTGAAAATGAAGTTTAATTAGGTTTCCCTTTTTTTTCAAGCACTTACTTGAGAAAACAAACATGCGACTATGAAAAATTTCCTCCTTTGAGAAAGCTCCTTAAATTGGCCCATGGCTAGTGTGCTGATATAACCTCGCATCTGTTGTGAATATGACCATTGATGCTGAAACTTATAAACAAACAAACAAACAAGCACCCATGCCCCAAAACAATTAAGAGTCTTACATGTGTCCCTCTGACAAACCATTTGAAGATCTGTACAAATCCCCATATCAAAAGGATCCAAGTATTACCCTCTTGGAAAGTCATATTTATGTGTGTCATTTTAGACTTTTCGAGTAGAAATGGGTCTACCAAAACTGTGGGTGTAGAGTTCCTCATTTCTGGGTCCTTTGTGGTACCAGTCAAAATATAAACAATGCAATCCATAAATGTGAAGCTACTGTCCACCTGATCAGTGCATCCATACTTTAAACCTAAACCGACCATCCACAGAACCCCTGAGGAGCCAAAGAACCCTTGAGCGTAGTGTGTACAGGCCAGTGGCTCATTTCACTATGTGAAAATAAATAAAGAAATAAAGACATAAACACACAGCATTAAAATGGTAATGGAGGAGCTCACCAGCTAGTCCTCCTCCTCCCTCTCCATGTCCTTTCCTCTTCTGCAGGATAAAGTAGGGGTTTGCGCGCTCGGTGGCCCAAAGCGCACCGGCCAGCAGCACCTCCTCCGGGTGGAGCCACATCTTCACCTTCAGCCTCGCTTAATTTCCCCACCAAGGCATCCAAATCCCAGCGATCCGATTCAGTAAGGCTGCGTTTCTCAGCTCTGATCCACCGTGCCGTTCCTCAGGAAGCTGGTGGGTCTAAGTCATTCAATTCTAGGCGATCTATTAGAGAAAACAAAACAATGGGTTAGAGCGCGGTGCTCAAAAACAAAGCAAATACTGGAGGAAACATTCCTGTTACTAAGCACGATGAAGGAATATGGTTGTGGAAATGAGCGCATTTCCAAATGACAACATTTCCATTACATGCATAAATGACCGAGAATCAGCAGGGCAAGCTTTTAGTGGTCAGGTGCACCATCTCCACGCACCTCGTATCCAAAATCCGACGCTAGATCTCTGAAGCAGGGCTACAGCAAGCGGTACGGAAGGGTAGATTTAAGGATCCATCGTGACAAAGCTGCGCGTCTCTGCCAAACCAAATAAACAATGCGCTGATTTTCCGCAAGCGCTCCAGCGACTCTCTAGCGCCTCCGAGCCAGCACGCTCCACGCACAAACCACGCCCCCTGTGAAAGGCACGTGGGTGGGGTTTGAGTACACACACGGAGAGAGACTCTGAGACAGCCCACGGATCAGTGTTGATCATTGTTCATTCAAGTAGGGGAGGACGGCGTTGGTGGCACCATCTTATTTTCTGGGTTATTTGCTTGTTTATGTATTTGTTTATTTAACATCGCATTAACATCAGTGCTTATTACGACAGGAGCAAGGGGACATGATACTAGTCATACACTTTCACACTGGGCCAATTTAGAGCCACCAATTAACCCAATGCGTGTCTTTGGAATGTGGGAGGAAACCATGTGTACACACTAAAAATACACAATAATACATACGGGCTGTATATTATCGTTTGAGATTTGCTGACCGAAAGAACATAGTTCTCACAAGTACAAAAAAAACTTTTCAAGCTACTGTGAAACTGAAAAGAATTTTGCACATAGGAGTCAAATAAGCATTCCAACGAATCACTGTTAAAGCAGCAGTCACACTACACAATGAGTGTGTTTACATTGGTGCTTGAAAGTTTGTGAACCCTTTAGAATTTTCTATATTTCTGCATAAATATGACCTAAAGCATCATCAGATTTTCACACAAGTCCTAAAAGTAGATCAAGAGAACCCAGTTAAACAAATGAGACAAAAATATTAAACTTGGTCATTCATTTATTGAGGAAAATGATCCAATATTACATATTAGTGAGTGGCAAAAGTATGTGAGCCTTTGTTTTCAGTATCTGGTGTGACCCCCCTGTGCAGCAGTAACTGCAGCTAAACGTTTCCTGTAGCTGTTGATCAGTCCTGCACACCAGCTTGGAGGAATTTTAGCCCATTCCTCCGTACAGAACAGCTTCAGCTCTGGGATGTTGGTGGGTTTCCTCACATTAGCTGCTCGCTTCAGGTCCTTCCACAACATTTCCATTGGATTAAGATCAGGACTTTGACTTGGCCATTCCAAAACATGAACTTTATTCTTCTGTAACCATTCTTTGGTAGAACGACTTGTGTGCTTAGGGTCGTTGTCTTGCTGCATGACCCACCTTCTCTTGAGATTCAGTTCATGGACAGATGTCCTGACATTTTCCTTTAGAATTCTCTGATATAATTCAGAATTCATTGTTTCATCAATGATGCCAAGCTGTCCTGCCCAGATGCAGCAAAACAGGCCCAAACTATGATACTACCACCACCATGTTTCACAGATGGGATAAGGTTCTTATGCTGGAATGCAGTGTTTTCCTTTCTCCAAACATAACGCTTTTCTTTTAAACCAAAAAATTCGATTTGGTCTCGTCCTTCCACAAAACATTCTTCCAGTAGCCTTCTGGCTCGTCCACGTGATCTTTAGCAAACTGCAGACGAGCAGCAATGTTCTTTTTGCAGAGCAGTGGCTTGCTCCTTACAACCCTGCCATGCACACCATTGTTGTTCAGTGTTCTTCTGATGGTGGACTCATGAACATTAACGTTAGCCAATGTGAGAGAGGCCTTCAGTTGCGATGAAGTTACCCTGGGGTCCAGAATGAAACATGTCTCAAATTTCACCTTCAAAATAACTGCTAATCCTATGGTTCATTTACTTTTGCCACTCACTAATATGTAATATTGGATCATTATCCTCAATAAATAAATGACCTCTTCCTGGAGGTTTCCCCATTATCTGATTACTCAATTGCAGGTAATCTCAGTGACTGAGCTGATAAAATCTTATTTTCTGCTGTTATTGGATTATTAATTGCATGTAAACACAGTATTTTTGCCACTGTATTTAATAATCTGATCATAATTGGATTTCTGCAGTTATCTAATTATTCAAGTGATCATATACAGTATACAGCATACTCCAAAGTTGAAATCAGATTAAGAAATTGGATAAAGTCAGCAACCCAACGTCTCTGATCACCATAAGACTAAAGAGAGCTGGATTTTATTCCAGTAATCAGATTTCTCATGTATAACCTCATTCTGATTTCTCAGTATGCGCATGCGCACGGAGCTGTCAAGGAAGTGGCAAGCAAAATCGAACACGATTGCCAGGTCCACATTTCTTGCTAGTGGTATTGCGATGTGAATGAGGAAGCATTGGGGTGGAATACTACAAGTTTTAATTCTGCTTCAGTGGACGAAGAGAGCTATGAATGAGATTCATAGTTCATAGCTATATTCTCAGCTTGAAAAACCGGTATGTGTTATATAACATGACATACGGACGCATGGCTACAATTAGCATTTCCTTCAGTTTGGCCTTGCAGCACTTCTATACAAAGCCCTGCTACTTCAGGTCACCGCTGACAAAGCAGTAGCACTATTGGTAGAGGGCCCGAATTTGTGTGTCAAAGTACGCCACATTTGAACGCTGCATTCTTGCAAAATTGCTGACTGCAGCAAATTCCATTAAAACACTTGATTTTGTTACAAAATTTTGCTCACAAAAGCCTAGTGTGCACGCAGCTTAAGAATGCTTCTACTATAAAAATGAACTTTGAGGTTGCCAGGCCAAGCACCTGGACTTAACAGAAAACATTAATGCTTCTTCACAATCATCAGAAGAAATATCAAGCACACTTTTCCCTCAAGCTTTTCGTATTATAAAACACATTTTCCATAGTTGAAATTACAGGACATAAAGCACTGCTGAATGCATGGAAACAAATTAGCGATGTCGTTTACATTTACAGCATTTAGCAGACGCCCTTATCCAGAGCGACTTACAGTTGATACAGTCTTACAATCCAAGAAATTGTGGGTTAAGGGTCTTGCTCAAGGGCCCAACAGAGGCAGCTTGGCAGAGGTGGGATTTGAACCCTAGACCTTCTGGTCCATAGTCCAGTACCTTAACCGCTAGGCTACCACAGTCCCACACAGTCCCACACGTTTCACACCTCCAGCATCCCTGGTTCAATCCCAATCTCAGACTCCGCCTGTGTAGAGTTTGCATATCCTCACCGGGTCCTGGGTTTACTCCAGGTTCTCCAGTTTCCTTCCACAGTCCATTAGGTTAATTGATTGCTAATTAATTAATTGATGCTAAATTGTACACAAATCTATATATGGCCACTTTCGATATAACCTTGTGTATCAATGTTACTTTGTGTCTGCGGTTAAATAGCCAATTGACGTTAAACAAACCAACCGAACAAACAAGCTGTTGTGTTAATAGTTCAGTCTTTATTACACGTCTCTGTTTTCAGAAGTTCACCTGCTGTGATTTAGCACCATTAAGTGTGTTATTCCTGTAAGACTGTGTATTAAATAACACTACATGCCGTGAACTTTGTGGTTATGCATATGTGTAAGGGTGGAGTGGAAGCTAGGCGCAGTACACCCGCTACATCTGACTAGTCTACACCACTGAGAAAATCATGCTGCAAAATAAACACAGAATGATTGATTTCCTCGAATTGCTTTAATTAAGATTCTGTTTTCTCTATTTAAAAAAAGGCTGATCCAAGCATGATGCAACATGGACAGCTACAAGAGATCATTCATAGCTGCTGCTCTCAGAATTTTAGGATTTATTCATTTTGAATTTTAGTTTTATTTTTCAGAAATGCAATTTAAATTTTACATTTACAGCATTTAGCAGACACCCTTATCCAGAGCGACTTAATCCAAGCAATTGTGGATGAAGGGTCTTGCTCAAGGACCCAACAGTGGCAGCTTGGCAGAGGTGGGATTTGAACCCTGGACCTTCTTGTCCAGCGTCCAGTACCTTACATACTACAGTACATACTACAGCTTTATTTTATTTATTCTATTTTATTATTAGTAGTAGTAGTAGTAATAGTAGTAGTAGTAGTAGTAGTGTTATTGATTTTATAGAATTTATTTTCTTACTATTTGTTTTTATTCAGCCTATAGCTAGCTCACACATCACTTTATTATCACATAACGTTTGTCCTTGTTAACAGTTTCTTCTGTACCATTTTTGTAATTTTATGAGGCAGATAACCTTCTCATTGGCCACCCTGATTGTTCTTTGCATACTGGACTGAGGCTTTGGGAGTTTTTTGGGAGTTAAGTTCAGATGTAAGATTTAAAATCCAGCTATAAGTAATACGAACATACTAATGTTAAGATACAGTATGTTTAGAACTGTGTCAGCATGTGGGTGAGACTTTGTGGGTGGGGATTGTTATAGATATAGAAAAGGAGCTATATTTTTAAACTTTATGGGAATCAGCCAGGTTTTAGTATCAGTTGAACCAGTTGAACTATATAGACCTGTAGTATGTAGAGGGTTGTGTTTGCACCTTGGGTGGGGTTGCTTGGTTCATGTATTGCCCCTTTCACACTCCGTCATTCACACATGCAGCCTTCACACAGTCATTTCCTGGGTTGCACCCATTCACAAATTGAGGACCCGTTTCACACAACGTGACGTATAACTGACCCTTCATATAATGAGTCTGGAGCAATCTGCATTTCAAACAGACCGATTTGCTAGAATCAAGAATGGCCTACATGTAGACAGTCATTTTAAACATTTTACCAGGTAATACGTTTTATTACGTGAAGGCCTTTCAGCATATATCATGTACAGACGTTCACTCATCTCAGTCACTGCACTGATTTTTCCGGCTATTCCAGCTTGTCTTTAACCAAATGAAAAGCAACTTACTGCTGAGCTAAGCAGGCGAGGCTTAAGGATCTAGCTTGAGGGCCCAATGTGACAGAGTGGAAGAGTTGGAATCTGAACTTAAAGGTTTCTGGTTAGTATAGCAGAGCCCTAACCACCATCTGGCTTATCTCATGAAATAACCCTAAAGCCCTAGCTGGACCGGATTAGTTTATGAGGGCTCCTGGGGTGATTTTATTTCTGTTACAATCGACCATGTCAATATTTATGTCCCTTCTTCACTGCGGAAATAACAGACAGAAATGCATATTGTTTCTCTCCTAACTCTGCAGTGCTCTGATCATTTTAGCCCCATCTGCATGCATGTTTCTGTGATTTTACAGCCAGATGACAGCATGTATTAGAAAAAAGCTTTATGACATGCTTTCAAAACGACAAGTCAGGTAGATTCCTTAATCAAACGAATCTCTGTGCAGGATTTTTTGGGAGGACTCTATTCTCTCGCTAACAGGAAGGCAGATACTGCCAGCTGCTTAAAGAGGCGATTTTAATGGCAACTGAAATGTACCTAATGTAATACTT
This sequence comes from Ancistrus triradiatus, assembly GCA_025084515.1. Taxonomy (NCBI): domain Eukaryota; kingdom Metazoa; phylum Chordata; class Actinopteri; order Siluriformes; family Loricariidae; genus Ancistrus; species Ancistrus triradiatus. The sequence goes on along the minus strand of JAJAGP010001068.1, from coordinate 96,687 downwards.
CTGCAAATTCTGACAAGACTTCCCCTGGTCTGGGATTTTTGCTACTGCTTTTAGACCGAGTGACCGTCCGCCTCGATACCCGTGCAAATTCAGCTTCTTCCTCCACACTACGGACTTTGACAAGCCCAGATCCAATCACTCCTTTTCCACATCTGTTTTGCGACCCATTTCCACACATCGTACGAAACCTTCACTGCACTGTACCACCTCTTCTCAGTCCTTAAATCGTCACAAACTCCACAGGTATTTATAGCCCGAGCACCCTCGTGCAGCACCATCTGCAGCAGCCTGAAGTTACTACCACCTTAAACATGCAAGGTGACGAATTTTTGTCTGAGGATTACACTTAAAATACACAATTCTTGTAGTTGTAATTTACTGGTGTCCCGTCAGGGCACTTTTAGGGCTGCACCCTTCTTTTCAGGGGAAGGTCAGGATCAGGTGGGTTTAGAATATAAACAGAGACACAGACATAAGTATTATTTATATTCAGCCTGTTAATGAATATAACTGTTTGACTGACCATGCCATGAATACAAAACTTTCCTGCAAGCACAAGAACCTACAGTGACTCAGTTTAATGGGCTAAATAATGCTGATACGCATATTCTTTATGTTATTATATTTAATATATTATTCATATATTCTGCTGTCTTATATTCTTTAGGTTTATATTCGCTATTTCATGCTCTTCATAATATTGTATGATCTTTAGTTTATTATAGTCTATATATTATCAAATTTAATTTTAATTATTATATTTTCTTTAGATATGTTCTGTCTTTAAATTTTTACATTTGGCTTCTGTTTATTTAAATTATTACTAAATCTTATTTATTAGGTTACTTGGTTTAATTCCAATGTATATCATCTAGGCGCCCAAAAGGAAGTCGGGTCCCTTTTTGAGTCTTGGTCCTCCCAACGTTTCTAATTTAGGGAGTTTTTCCTCGTCACTTGCTCAATTAGGGCTTTGGGCCTAGATTTTTGTAAATCTGCTTTGAGATAATGCTCTGTTGTAAAAAGCGTTGTAAAAATAAATCTGACTTTCACTGTAATATATTAAACAGACAGCTTAAATATGTTCTGTGTTTCCAGTACCAGCAAGATCATGACCACATGTGACACAAACATAAAGCCTAATAGAGAATACAAACCACTACAAACTCACTCATTAGATTAGATTAGATTTGATTCAACTTTAATGTCATTGAGATACTAGAGTAGGGTATGTTTATGAAGCCATTGAAATGTAGTTAGAACCTAACCAGAATTGCAGTACATTATTATTTACAGATAAACACAGAATTATTTACAGATAAATACTACAGAAAGTACTACAGCATGAGTGAAGCTGTGCTACATTAGTTCAGTTTTTTTACACATCTACAGTGGGGCAAAAAAGTATTTAGTCAAACAATGATTGTGCAATTTCTCCTACTTAGAAAGATGAGAGAGGTCTGTAATTTTCATCATAGGTACACTTCAACTATGAGAGACAAAATGAGAAACAAAAATCCAGGAAATCACATTGTAGGATTTTTAAAGAATTTAATTGTAAATGATGGTGGGAAATAAATATTTGGTCAATAACAAAAGTTCAACTCAATACTCTGTAACATAACCTTTGTTGGCAATGACAGAGGTCAAACGTTTCCTGTAAGTCTTCACCAGGTTGGCACACACTGTAGCTGGTATTTTGGCCCATTCCTCCATGCAGATCTCCTCTAGAGCAGTGATGTTTTGGAGCAACACGGACTTTCAACTCCCTCCACACATTTTCTATGGGGTTGAGGTCTGGAGACTGGCTAGGCTTTTTCTGGAATGCTTTTCACACGGAGCCACTCCTTCATTGCCTGAGTGGTGTGTTTGGGATCATTGTCATGCTGGAAGATCCAGCCACGTTCCATCTTCAATGCTCTCACTGATGGAAGGAGGTTTTTGGCTTAAAAATTTCACGATACATGGGCCCCCGTTCCATTCTTCCCTTAACACGGATCAGTCGTCCTGTCCCCTCTGCAGAAAAACAGCCCCAAAGCATGATGTTTCCACCCCCATGCTTCCCAGTAGTAGTTATTGTTGTTCTTGGGATGCAACTCGGCATTCAAACACGACCCAGTTGAGTTTTTACCAAAAAGTTCTATTTTTGTTTCATCTGACCACATGATATTCTTCCAGTCCTCTTCTGGATCATCCATATGCTCTCTGACAAACTTCAGACAGGCCTGGACACATGTACTGGCTTAAGCAGGGGAAATGCCTGGCACTGTAGGAATCCCTCTCGACGCAGTGTGTTACTGACTGATGGTAGTCTTTGTTACTTTGGTCCCAGCTCTCTGCAGGTCATTCATCAGGTCCCTCTGTGTAGTTCTGGGGATTTTTGCTCACCGTTCTCATGATCATTTTGACCCCCCACGGGATGAGATCTTGCATGGAGCCCCAGATCGAAGGAGATTATCAATGGTCTTGTATGTCTTCCATTTTCATACAATTGCCCGCACAGTTGATTTATTCACACCAACCTGCTTGCCTATTTTAGATTCACTCTTTCCCAGCCTGGTGCAGGTCTACAGTTTTTTTCATCCTGGTGTCCTTCAACAGCTCTTTGGTCTTGGCCATGGTTGAGTTTGGAGTCTGACTGTTTGAGGAGGCTGTAGACAGGTGTCTTTTATACAGATAACAAGGTCAAACAGGTAACGAGTGAAGGACAGAAGAGCTTCTTAAAGAAGAATTTACAGGTCTGTGAGAGCCAGAAATCTTGCTTGTTTGTGGGTGACCAAATAACTTATTTTTCACCATGATTTACCATTAAATTCCTTAAAAATCCTACAATGTGATTTTCCTGGATTTTTTTTGTCTCATTTTGTCTCTCATAGTTGAAGTGTACCTATGATGAAAATTACAGACATCTCTCATCTTTCTAAGTAGGAGAACTTGCACAATCAGTGGCTGACTAAATACTTTTTTGCCCCACTGTACACACACACACACACACACACACACACACACACACACACACACACACACACACATATATATATATATATATATACAGTATATAAAATTGGTGATCGAACCCAAATTTGGATTCGTCACTCCATAACACTCTGTAATGAGTGTGATTATACTATTGGCGCTAGTTTAGCAGGGTTACAGCCTGAGGGAAGAAGCTCTAAATTAGCCTGCTGGTGCGGGAGCTTTGGCTTCTGTAACGTCTGCCGGATGGGAGGAGGGTGAAGAGTCTGTGATTAGGGTGGGAGGCATCGTTAATGATGTTTCTCATCCTGCTCAGACAACGTTAGCAGTAAATGTTCTCGATGGTGGGGAATGGCACTGATGATCTGTTGGCCAGTTTTCACCACCTGCTGGAAAGTAAAGGCGCTGTTGTCAAAGTCAGATGTATTTCTTGAGTGCTTTTACAACTGAGCATTGTCTCAAAGCAGCTTTACAATTTTATATGATCTTCTACCACAAACTCTAATCATCTCATTATCACAGGAATGGCACCATTGTACTAAGAATGAACCATTACCCAAATAATGAGTGGTGGTCCTAGTCATTAACTAATAGGCAGCTGTACTTTATAAAAAGGACAGTTGTACATTGTACCTAATAAGTTGCTGCTAGAGATCACAAAGTCTATGACGAGTCCCCACAGAACATCTGGATTTATTCTAGATTAGATCCTACTGTAAATACTCTTGCTTTCTACAAGTGACAAGTCTGATTTTACAAAACCCTTGACAAGTGGTAAGGGATGTTCACGCCACAACCCATCACAGCGTGGGTGTTTCCTTACTGACAAAAAAATCAGTGAGAGTGAATGCACAGCTAAACCAGAACTATATTTAAAAACATCTCGGTGTGGGAGAGTGCAGCGGTTTGGGTGACTAAGAGCAACGTACAAAGGAAAAGAATCTAATCTGACAGCAGCTCTCCTACTCAGTGTGGCAGCATAAATATAAGATTTGGGTCACATTTCACCACCCAGGCCCTGCATTTCTATTCTGGACGGAAAAGAAGACAAGGTTTAGGGCATCGCTGTGAGTCAGCATTGATTTTGGTGCCTTGGTTATCTGTCTATATATACACTGTACTGTACAACAGTCTTAGGCCAACATTAGAGTAGATATACTACTGTTTTACCAATGGTATAATGACTATATATGATAATAGAATATATAATATAATATAATTATATGACTATATTACTTAAGTCTCTTTATTAGAAAGCAACCAAAAAAATACAGGAAATTGGTATGTAGTATTAAAACTGAATTATAATCAGAAAAAACAGCTTCTATAGGCTACAGTGGCAAATATTTAGTGTGACCTCCCCTTACATTTGAGCAACAGCAGCATCTGGCAGCTTCATCGGGTTACCAAGTTCTACAGTCCAAAGATCAGGAATGGTCTTTTTGGAAGGGTAGCAGCCAAGAAACCACTTTTTCAGAAGGGGAACGAGGTAAGAATGCAGCCTGGAGGTACTGTATTTATACTGACCGGACAAAATATTAGTCACCTGTGACTCAAACGTACCCAATAGTTTTGTATTTCGGACACAAATTTTGATGAGAATTTTCTGTACACTGGGATTTTTGCCATTGCTAGTAGAAATTCAGCTGATTCCTTCACACTACAACCTTTGGCATGCCCAAATGCAATCTCTGCTTTTTGCCTATCATTAACATCTGCTTTGCCACCCATTTTCCAAACATCCAATGGGACATTCTCTGCATCGTACCACCTCTTTTCAATCTATGAATCCCATTGCAAACCCGATCATCCTCGCGCAACGCCATCTGCAGGGGTTACTAGAACCTTAAACACACAAGGTGACTCATTTTTGTCAGAATATATTAGGACAGTGTGCCATAGTCTGTACATATAGCAGGAGAAACAGTGCAGTGGTTAGCACTGTTGCCTCACAATTCCAGGCCTGGCCAAATCCTGCACTGGCTTGTGTGGAATTTGTATGTTCTCCCCATTCCTGAATGGGTGTACACTGGGTAGTTCTAAAGACCTGCATTAAAAGGTCAACTGGCATCTCTCATTTGTACCAGTGTGAGTGTTTGTGTAAGATTGAGTCTGTGGGACTGTGGCAGCCTAATGGTTAAATTACAGGCCAATGAACCAGAAGGTCCAGGGTTCAAATCTCACCTCTGCCAGGCTGCCACTGTTGGGTCCTTGAGCAAGGCTCTAAGTTTTTTGTCGCACTATTACTTGGATTGTAAGATTGTATCAATTTTAAGTCGCTCTGGATAAGGGCGTCTGCTAAATGACATAAATGTAAACATAAATGAGTTTCTCCTGTGCTGGTGGTTAGATTTCCTTTCAAAGGCAAGCATTTCTGTCATTGGTATTTGTCATTTTTCTCTTATGTTTGTCACCCACACTCAGCTGTGTGACCACCTCAAGGAGATGCCAGTCAAAGGTGAGAGACGGTGAGCAAAGGTGTTGGTTTGATGGTTTCCCGGCTTGGTGAATGTATTTGTTTTTCTGTAACACTGTTGTCTTTCCTGTGTGGGTGACATAAGTTATGTGTCTTACCACAGCACAGAGACGGAAAATGTAAATGTGCATTAGAGACATAACAGCATGATCACACTGTGACTAATAAGGCCGATAGTGCACTCTAGACTACAATTGGAATATTATAGTGCAAGTTTAAACACGATTTATACATGTGATACTTTATAAGTGAATTGGCCTTTGAAACACCTGTTTATATTTTATACTACACATCATTGACTAATTCTTGCTACACTACACTATTCTAAAAGAAAGCAAAACATGACCAGTGAAAGTGTTCTGACTGAGGATGTGCTTGAGAAACACATTACTGTAAACCACAGAACAATTCACAAACACAAAAGTGGGTCACTCCTCACTTTACAGAAGCTCTCTGCTGCTAACTCGTCTCTCTCTCACTCTGGACAAATGATATGTGTCGAAATCAAAAGTATTTAATGCAGCCTCTGCAACAAACATACCTAAATGTGTAATTCTCACAGGGGAACTCCTAGTCTGTCTCAAAACATGGATCCAGGTCCCATTTTCAAGGCGGCCTTTAGAGAAGCAGAACACCAACACCACTGGTCTGGGAGGCATTAGACCCCCGGTCTTGCCTTTGCCAGATCAGGGCATTTTGCCCTTTTGGTCCCACTATCCTGCACCAGGTCCTTCTTAGGGCGTACTCGCATACCCAAGCATGTTTGACCCCCAAAGTGCGCTTCATTTGACTAGTGTGAGTGCTTTACAGTGGGGCAAAAAAGTATTTAGTCAGCCACTGATTGTGCAAGTTCTCCTACTTAGAAAGATGAGAGAGGTTTGTAATTTTCATCATAGGTACACTGGAAAACTATGAAAACTAAATGAGAAAAAAAATCCAGGAAATCACATTGTAGGATTTTTAAAATATTTAATTGTAAATCATGGTGGAAAATAAGTATTTGGTCAATAACTTTGGTCCAACTTAATACTAAAAAAAAGCAAGATTTCTGGCTCTCACAGACCTGTAACAACTTCTTTAAGAAGCTCTTCTGTCCTCCACTCGTTACCTGTATTAATGGCACCTGTTTGACCTCATTATCTGTATAAAATACACCTGTCCACAGCCTCAAACAGTCAGACTCCAAACTCAAGACCAGAGAGCTGTCAAAGGACACCAGGAAGAAAACTATAGACCTGCAGCAGGCTGGGAAGAGTGAATCTACAATAGGCAAGCAGATTGGTGTGAATAAATCAACTGTGGGAGCAATTGTAAGACATACAAGACCATTGATAATCTCCCTTGATCTGGGGCTCCACGCAAGATCTCATCCTGTGGGGTCAAAATGATCATGAGAACGGTGAGCACAAATCCCAAAACTACACGGAGGGACCTGATGAATGACCTGCAGAGAGCTGGAACCAAAGTAACAAGGCTACCATCAGTAACACACTATGGCGAAAGAGACTAAGATCCTGCAGTGCCAGTCGTGTCCTCCTGCTTAAGCCAGTACATGCCCATGCCCGTCTGAAGTTTGCCAGAAAGCATATGGATGATCCAGAAGAGGATTGGGAGAATATCATGTGATCAGATGAAACCAAAATAAAACTTTTTGGTAAAAACTCAACTGGAGGAAGAAGAATGCTGAGTTGCATCCCAAGAACACCATACCTACTGTGAAGCATGGGGGTGGAAACATCATGCTTTGGAGCTGTTTTTCTGCAGAGGTGACAGGACGACTGATCCGTGTTAAGGGAATAATGAACGGGGCCATGTATCATGAGATTTTAAGCCAAAACCTCCTTCCATCAGTGAGAGCATTGAAGATGGAACTTGGCTGGGGCTTCCAGCATGACAATGATCCCAAACACACCGCTCGGGCAATGAAGGAGTGGCTCCATAAAAAGCATTTCAAGGTCCTGGAGTGGCCTAGCCAGTCTCCAGACCTCAACCCCATAGAAAATTTGTTTAGGGAGTTGAAAGTCCGTGTTGCCCCAAAACATCATGCTCTAGAGGAGATCTGCATGGAGGAATGGGCCAAAATACCAGCTACAGTGTGTGCCAACCTGGTGAAGACTTACAGGAAAACGTTTGACCTCTGTCATTTGCCAACAAAGGTTATGTTTACAGAGTTATTGAGTTGGACCAAATTTATTGACCAAATACTTATTTTCCACCATGATTTACAATTAAATTCTTTAAAAATCCTACAATGTGATTTCCTGGATTTCTTTTCTCATTTAGTTTCTCATAGTTGAAGTGTACCTATGATGAAAATTACAGACCTCTAACATCTTTCTAAGTAGGAGAACTTGCACAATCAGTGGCTGACTAAATACTTTTTTGCCCCACTGTAACTCTAAAGACATTGAACAAAACCGACTGGCCAGCAAAAAAAGACGAATGAATAAATGAGTCATAGACAGTTAAAGACTTTGCATATAATGAAACAGTCAAATACTAATTAAAACTAGCTAAAGAAACTGCATTATTGATGGAGTAACACTGGCACAGGTTTGATTTGTATGGGGAATGGGAGGATGGAATATGGTTATTAACTACATCCAACATAAGACCGGTGTAGTGGAGAGAGACAGGATCAGAAAGCAAGCCCAGATAAGCAGCTACACTTGAGGATCAAGTCCAAAAAATGCAACCCATGACTACCAATATTTGTAAGCAACTTTACCAAAAAATAAGCCCAAAGTCACTTACAATAAACGGACATGGCAACTGTGATGTATACAATCCTCTGCTAAATATCTTTCAGGGCAGTGGTGGCTGAGTAATTGGGGCACTGGGCTACATTTCAAAAGATTGAGTTTTCAAATCCTAATTTCACCAAGCTGTCACTGTTGGGCTCTTGAGCCAAGAGAGAGCTAAAGAAAGACCTATATTTACAGATGATGAGCAGAAATTTAATGAGCTGACCTTTTGGAGAAGTGGCATCCTATTAAAGACCCATGTTATTCTCAGTGTTTGACAATGGAGACTGCATGGCTTCATCCAACTTATTATAAGCTATGTCTACATACTTTTGGCCATATTGTGTGTATTCGACTCTATATACACAGACAAATAATCGCAGGCAAACATACACTTATTGCTGCACAGTACAACCTGCTGCTCTGTGCATAACACTCAAAAACTTTCATTCTGAAGTGGTATGCATACCAAGAGCCCTCAACCACAAAGCCACCATCCTTAAGCTAACCTAACCCTAATGCAAATATCTTTAATTAAAGCTAGCTAAACTGGAGAGTGTGTAGATCAATGGTAACCGAACAGGAAAAGTACCTCAGTGACCTACTTATCATAGTTAACTAGACTGGGGAAGTACCACAATGACCTGAATCTACAACCATACTTCCATCTACACTTTCCTTTCCACTGTTGTCCTGGGCTTGCTCAATTTGGGCTTGTGCTTAGGTATAGAAGATAACAGAAAATTGTAAAGCTGCTTTGAGACAATGCTCTATCATACAAAGCTCTATAGAAATAAATCTGACTTGACTTGACGATGCCATGCCTGTAATACTTTCCAGCTGAGGGCACGAGAATCTATGGTGACTCCTTTTACTGGACTAAATAATGCAGATACAGATATTCTCTTATTGTATTCAATATTTTATTTAGGTATTATATACTGTAATATTGTATAGTTTTATATTCTCTATGTTTTACTCTTATCTTACATAATATCTTTATAGTCTATATAGTATTGTATCTTATTTTATTTGTTATATTTTCCTTAGATGTGCTCTCTCAGTTTTTCTATTGAGCTTTTTTATTTGAACAATTTCGAAAACCTTACTAATTAAGTAACTTAGTTGAACTTTTATGTTTATCATCTAGGCTGCAAAAAGCTTTGGTCCCTTTTTGAGTCTTGGCCCTCCCAAAGTTTCTTCCTTATAAAATTTAGGGAGATTTTCCTTGCCACTGTCACACCAGCCTTGCTTTATTAGGGCTTTGAACCTAGAGTGTTCTAAAGCTGCTTTGAGACAATGCTTTATTCTACATAGGGCTATATAAATACATTTGACTTTGACTTTGCCATTAGTGAGCCACCAGTTTCTTAGGTTCATCTACCTTGTACTTGGACTCATTAGTCATTGTATCAAAAGCATTTGCTATATCACCAAGACACTCACCAGGAGACATGATTGGAAACTGAGACTTTGGCATACAGTTACTAATTCTGTCCCACGAAAGGTTGAACTACTACTGAGCAGAACCTCAGAAAGGTGGATCACAATTCTGTTAATAAGCTATGTAGCCGAACGTTTGTAGATACGCAAGAATGCTCCCCTACTGTTGCAACAACAGCCTTCACTCTTCTGAGAAGATTTTCTACTAGACTTTGGAACATGACTTTGACTCACACTGTTGGCATTTCATTTTATCTCAAAGGTGTCAGATGGAGTTACGGTCAGGGCTTTGTGAAAGTCAGCCAAGTTCTCCATTCCTTTACAGAATCTGTTTTAGAAGGACACAGCAGAAAACTGATGAACTGACTTATTGGAGGTGAAAACCTAATAAAGCACCAGACCTTAGAGTCACTGAGGTGTTCAGTATAACCCATTCTACTACCACAGCTGTCCAAGGAGATTCCCTGTTGTATGCTTCATATTATAAACTTGTTAGCAGTGAGCTGGATTAAAAATTGAAATCACTAATTAGAATTGGGCATTTGGACTTTACTTGACAGAATGAAGGGGGTGGCACGGTGGCTTGGTTGGTAGCACTGTTGCCTCACAGCAAGAAGGTCTTGGTTTCGATCCCAGATGGAGTAGTTTAGGTCCTTTCTGTGTGGAGTTTGCGTGTCCTCACCATGTCCGAGTAGGTTTACTTTGGGTACTCTGGTTTCCACCCAAAGACATGCTTTAGGTTAATTGTTTACACGAAAGTGCCCCTAGTGTGTGAGTGTGTGTGTGGATGTGTGAGTGTATGCACTCTACGATGGATTGGCGCCCTGTCTAGGGTTGCGCCCTATGCCACCGGCTTGGCACCGGCTCTCCAGCGACCCTGTCAAGGATAAGCAGATAAGAAAGTGAATGAATGAATGATTAGAAGGAGTATCCACAGTCATACCAGTTGGCCATTAAATTCCTACAACTTCTTGAATAGTTTCTGGTTACAATATTAATCATTTGAATCAAAATATTGCAGCAACAAAGGCAGTTTTCTTCATTTACATCATTTCCAATTTCCAAATGAATATAATAGATTCTGGTGTTTGTAATGTGAATTAATACATATTTGATTTTCTTAAGCCATTTCTTGGGAATCCAAAAATATATTTAAGTATTTTTTTTTTCACATTGTAAGATTATTTTTGGCTACAGTGACCAGCCCAGGGATCACCCGCCACTGTACTGCTCAGCTACAGTATTTTATGTAATTTCCTTATGGCTCTTGTGTTTCCCCAAATCACTCTCATACTGCTTTAAATCAACCTTTTACTTTCCCACAGGCAAAAAGGGACAAAGCTGTAATGACTTAATGTCACATTTACATTGATGACCTTGGACCTTTAAACTCTTCATCTACACTTTTTTTTCTTGTTTGGCCACATTAGAGACATTTACAGTACTTTAGTCTAGAACATCCAGAGCAGGCCATGCCAGGATCATTTCTATGGATTTTGGCTTGTATTTCACCCAGTCATCACTGACTAACTGAAGAATAAAGGGACACAAGTGGACAAAGATCAAGTCTTTGTTGAGCCGTCTGTCTCCCCAGTGTTACGAACTGTTCAACAGAGATGAAATTAGCTTCATGTTTATTCCTCTTTACTCATAAAAGAATGGTGGCTCCATGTTGGGAGCTGTTTCATTCGCTTAATGAACAGCAGCAGTGGGGTCTTTTATCGATCTGCTGACTTTAGAAATGCTTTAATTAACAGCCATTATTGGATCCACAGCATCTGGCCTGAGGCACATTAGCTATGATCCTATAACATTTATTTTTTCCACAAAGAAGCAATCAATGATAACCTGCACTCTCAAGCCATACTAAAATTAGCACTATATTATGTATACACCCACCATATAAGTTGTATACTGAGCCTTGCTCATGGACACAGCAGTGGTAGCTTGTCAGAGGTGGTAGACACTACAAATCCATTCGGAACTAAGGCAAAATATATCCGAAGGTCTTAATTGACATGCCAATTTCTACTGTAGTTAATCAGCCTCCATCGGCAGCTCCCTGTCTATCTCGCCAACGTAATCTCCAACAGTTCATTACCCTTAAACAATTTCATTACTCTCTTGTCTTTAAAGTAAAGGCAGCTGTGATCTGCTGGAGGCCTGGGGAACCTTATAAACAGTAATGAGGAGGGACATTTATTGATCAGCCAAACTATTCCCCATATTAAATGCATTAATGCACGTGAACACTCAATTTCAGAGTGAGATTACGATTGTGTTTTAAATACATCCTCTTTATTCCAAACTCTGTAGCACTAAAAATGTTTCATTCTTTCAAAGATGAAACTACGCACATTCAGAGGGATGTTTCAGAACACATTTTGCTTCTATAATGAAGTTTGTTCCCTGCAGGTGTTGTGTAAAGTCTCATTTAGAAAATCAGCAAGACGATGAGTTTTGATTAAATGAGTTTTCTGTTCTTTTCTCAGGGAAAGTGATGCAATTCCAGCTCCTATTAATTGCACATGCACAGGTGTGGATCCAGATGCAGTAGACAGGGATCAGACTGAAAACCAACAGTATTCATTCAAAATGAGCAAAATAATTTCATTGGGGGCTTTAAGCGTACCTCTTGGTGAGAGATTATTGACTGCTAGACTACAATGCACTCTAAAACATTTTTACCAGTTGATAGACTTTAAGAGGGGGTGCATCATTGGACTGACAGAAGCAGGACGGTTGTTTAGAAGAACTGCCCATCATCTAGGCCGATCTAGCTGTTAGGAGGTGTTGGAAGCGGTGGTTCAATGAGGGCACACACACATGGTGAACAGGCTCCGGACGGGCCAGACAGACCACCATCCAGACACCACCATCCAGGTGGCACCTTCACTACACATGCCTGTCTCTGCCCGGACTATTTCCAGGTGCCTAGAAAAAGGAGATTTGTTGTCATGGCTCCTATTGGACTGTGGTAGCCTAGCGGTTAAGGTACTGGACTCTGGACCAGAAGGTCCAGAAGGTCCAGTGTTCAAATCCCACCTCTGCCAAGCTGCCACTGTTGGGTCCTTGAGCAAGACCCTTAACCCACAACTGCTTGTTAGGAGGTGTTGGACTTTGGATTGTACGATTGTATCAGTTGGACGTCGCTCTGGATAAGGGTGTCTGCTAAATGCTGTAAATGTAAATGTAAATATTACGTGTCCTGCCATTGAGAGCCAGCCATCGTCACTTTCGTTTGCAATCACTTTCAGCAAATCCATGTTCTGTTTGGGATCTGACAAGGGTCAGGTATGAATACAGAGACCTCGTGGTGAGCACTTTGATCCTGCCTTTGCTGTGGAGCGACACACTGCCCCATCTGCTGGTGTGATGATCTGGGGAGCCATCACATAATGTATGACAGTCGGTCACCCCTGGTAGTTATACGAGGGACACTAACAACTCAGCGATATGTCCAGGACATCCTGTAGCTACATGTTGCCTCTTATGGCAGGGCTTCCAACTGGCATTTGTCAGCAGGATAATGCTCACACACACAGCAAGGGTTTCCCATGTATGTCTGCAACACTCTGCAACACTTCCTTGGCCTGCCCGGTCGCCAGATTTATCACCAATTGAGATATTAATGGGACCAGCTAGGACACCAGCAATGGGCCCAACAGGCCCTGCTGCAACATCTGTGGGCATATGTGCCACAGGATATTGTGAGTCCAATGCCCAACCGTACCTCACCTTGTATCAAGACTAGAGGCGAAATAACAAGGTAACTAGAGCCACCTTTCAATAGTACAGTTTTCCCCATATCCTTTGGCTCTAATAGTGTAATCACTTACATATATCATCATTACATTCATACATATAAAGTTCTAGTTGATTCCAAAAACTCCTTCTTGGTGAGGTTTTTTTTGTCAATGGGTGTATATACTGCGTTGTGGTCAGGTTGCACTAATGGATGGACATATTAGCACAGCAGTAACCCTGATATGAAGAGGGTTTTGTAAATCCTAAATGTCACCGTTAGAAAACAGTATCAGTGTGGGATTAAATATCAAATGAGTCACTGCAGTCTGTGTGGACTTTTCATGATTGCTCAGTGTTGTAGTTCATTATTACACTCGTTGCCCTTTTTAGCAGGTACACCATCATACACCGGAAACTGAACATCAAATAACCTGCTGACCAGATCTCAATTAGGTGCTGGTCCAATCTCAGCACAGCAATGACTCTGAGTTGGTAGTGACACAGGAGTGTGTGCTGCTCAGGTACAAGCATTGCTGTGTACTAAAGTGACTACTTGTAGGTTCATAATTCAGTTTGTGTTGGCCATCTTCTTGCCCAGCTTCTCAGTTCCACTTAGGGTGATGGTGACTAGATTTTGGTTGACGAGCTAATCCAAGACTGATAAGATCTGTTTCAAGAAGAGTTTGTTTTGCTTGTCCTCATTATACTCCTCATTTTTTACCACAAAGTTCTGTTGACTTGATGTTGCTTGGAGGACTTTGTGGAAGACTGATACAGTTTATCTGACAGGTTTGCACCAAGCATAGTTTGTTTTGTTTGTTCTTTAGTCTTCATCACTCTCAGTATCTGACCACACGGTGCTGTTGGCTAGATTTTGGTTAGTGGACTATACTCAACCCCCAGCAATTCTGATATCTCAAGCACTGCTAATCTGCCACATTTGGACCCTTAAGCCATGCCTTTATCACACAATTGCTTGGACTGTATCAGTTATAAGTTGTTCTGGATAGGACTAATTGTCAATGAATGAGCTTTTTGAAACAGAACATGTACATGGTGTGAGGGTTGTATCTGATACAACACTCCCACATGTCTACATTGTTTATTCTAGTTAATATCTGCATCTGCTTGCACTGTGGCTTTCGATTGGAGATAGACATGCACACGACATATTTACAAGCAAAAGTGAATCTGATTCAGGGAAAATCTTAGAGGCTGGTTGTTTTTGCAAACATACAGACAGAACGAGCTGTTAGTCAATGTGAAATGAGAACACTGTACCTTCTCACGTCCCTTTTCATAGTGACTCATCTCTTATCCACATTCTGGTTACAGATATGAAACTCACAGTTTCAGGTGGGTGGGTGTTTTTCACGATGTCTGCTGGAAGTTTTTCATATTTTACACAAATATGACTACAAGAAAACTGGCTATTTAAACCAGGCTTGCTTTAATGAGAAAAATGACGTAATGTTTTGTGGGAACAGAGCGCTGGTTATTAAGAAATACAATAGGGATGTACAGGATGCCATTATGACACATTTGCATGCAATGACGTCAATGTAAGGTTTAGCATATCCACATGGAATATGACCAATAATCACCTGCTACAAACACACAGGCTTTGTCAAAGTCCATTACTAATCTATGGAAATTCCCAGAAGCATAAAAACCATAAACATACTATTTGTATTGCTTAAACAATACACTTTCTGAATTGTTTGATACAAACAGACGTCTATAGACATGTAGACTTGTATATATTTCTCTCACTGGAGGAAGAGGCATCTATTGGTACGTATTTATTTACTACCATTCTCAGGAAACTAGTACCATATATCACCTCTCTGGGTGAACTTTACTGCACTTTACCGACAAAACATAAGGCCCAAATGAAACTCAACAAAACTTTGTGACTTCACAGACATCTAAATTGGTCAACTCAACCCTGTTTACACTGATGATTCTTGAGAATTAACATTAGTTCCAGTAAGGTTTTTAGATCAGTCAACAGTGTTTAGATCAGGTGACTCAGGATGGTCCTGGCAAAAACTTGTGTCTGTGATCACTAAACCATTTTGTATTGATTTGGGCTAGGGATATTAAAATTAAAACAACAACAAAATATATTATTTGTATTCCTTTTTTTAAATTCTCCTCATTGTACATTTTACTTTGTAAGAATGTGAGTCTTGTGACTTATGTACTTTGTTGCTGCAACAAGGAAATTTACCTTTTGGGATGAATCAAGTAGGCCTACTCTATCTAATCACTGTTCCCTATATTGTGCATTCCGTACAGAGCACTGCTAGCATATAGGGAACAAAGTGTTTAAGGGAGGTACGCAATTTCGGAAACCCCCTTATACGACTTTGCTCATTTCTGTGCAACAGCAGATTCCGTTACATATAAAAAACACTGACCTTCATTGTGTGGTTTAACAACATTCCTGGCACATTGGATTCCAGTAACAACCATCCATTTGACTACCATCTGATCAATGTCCATTCGCTTTAATGATCGAGGTCTTAACAATTATAACAAATTATAACAGGAAATAAAAATCCGCCTTTTACTCTGGACGTTGCGGCTGTAAACAGCTGGTCAAAGTAAAAAGTTTTAGCGTGTGTATTTTTACTGCCATAAATATTATTTATGTCATATTTTTATTCATGAATCACATGAAGAACATGAATCTGAAACCTCACCATACCACAGGTGGGATGCAAACCAGAGTGGTTCAGCACTGCTCCTACCCAAAGGTCATGTGTTATGGACCAGGGTGCCCCCACATTACAGAAACAAAAAGCACTTTTCTGTTACAAGGGGCACGTCCAGTCAGCTTCACATGATAAATCTAGTAGAAAGCCCTTTTAGAAGAACAAAGGCCGTGGGGCAAACTCCATACTAATACCCATGTAATACCCATGAAAGGTTATTTGGGTGTTCACAAACTTTTGTCTATATAGTGTACAGTGTGGTTAGAAAAGGTGTTCTTCTGGCAAAACTTCCAAATAGTTGTTGGCTTATCAGAGATTTAGAGACTGACCACAAAGCACTCCATCTTGTGCAAACCTCCGATCCCTACTTACTGTCCATAGGGGCAAAATACATACGCGCCCCCCTCCAGGCGGGTTCATTACAACTTCCGTAATTATTGCCTAACAGTGGATATGTTAATGTTCAACCTTTTTTATTGCCACTGCTTGATTTATGGTCAGCGCACGTGTGCCTCTTTGTATTTGTCTACTCCTCATCTTCCCCATACTGATAACGGACTAGAGTAAGTGAATGGCTCAGTGATAAACTAACATCAAGGCCAGCCTTCACATGGTGGAATTGTGAGTGCTGCCGTTATAGCAGATACGAAAACCTCTTCCCTTCCTCCATCCTGCCTCGCTCTTTCTCAGCTATTTTTAGCCCACCTGCTTCCTCGTATTGCTCTGGCAGGGGAGATGACACGTGAGGATCTGGGTTGGCTTTTCATGCTGATGCAGATGGTAAATCCCTCCTTCCATCTCACACCATCATGACTTGAGGACCAATGACGAGGGAGGAAGATGGAAGAGACGAAGGACCTCTGTAGTGATCCATGGATGACTCATTCATGTATTTGAAGCACAGTTAGCAGCCTGCTTAGCAAAATAAAATATAAAAAATGATAAAACATCTACACTGGTCTCTAGTCATATCCACAAAGGGCTTCAGTGGCTTCAAGGTCACAACCAAGCTGGAGTTACATCTGATTACACCTTGTTTTATTTACTAAGTAATAAAAGCACTGGACACACAGTCCAAGTCTTTACTCCCTTAAACACACTAAAAACATTTATGCGTGTGTATTAATAGCTGTTGGTACAGAGCAGGGAGGACAGGATCCTGCAGGGCCAGAGTCCAACACCGTTTGTACCTACTAAACCTGATAATTAAGCTACTGAATTCACTACAGGGACTGGGGCTTGGCTATTAGTTTAAATCCTGACTTAGTTTAAATCCCAAGCCTTATTATCAACTGCTCAATTCAGTTGTAAGTCATTCTGAATAAAAATGTGTGGATGAAAATACTGATTTTAAGTAATTATCAGTGCCAGACTTGGCACCAAGCTCCTTAAGAAGCTAGCTAATGTTCTACGACGACAGGAGCTCCACAATTTACAATGGCGATACATTCCGACAAATCCATCGTAAGTTAAATTTATCATAAGTCAAGGAGTTTAATATAATACTGTACAGTGGTGGTCCTTTTTGACCTCGCCAACGATTACAGACCTCTTGGAGTGATCTTTGTTGGTCGACCACTCCTGGGGAGGGTAATAATGGTCTTGAATTTCCTCCATTTGTACACAATCTGTCTGGGGATTGGTGGAGTCCAAACTCTTTAGAGATGGTTTTGTAACCTTTTCCAGCCTGATGAGCATCAACAACTCTTTTTCTGAGGTCCTCAGAAATCTCCTTTGTTCGTGCCATGATACACTTCCACAAACATGTGTTGTGAAGAGCAGACTTTGATAGATCCCTGTTCTTTAAATAAAACAGAGTTCCCACTCACACCTGATTGTCATCCCATTGATTGAAAACACCTGACTCTAATTTCACCTTCAAATGAACTGCTAATCCTATATATCATAGCATGGCTTACATTAAACAAGCTTAAACCATGGCTTTTGCTTATCATTTCCCAGCGCTCATCACTCCAATCATGTGACTGCCTACATCACACACTTCCCAGTGCTGGAGAGTATCATAGTGTATAGCGTACCTTAACATGCTAAAAACACATACATTACACCACATACATTACACTAAAGTCATTAACATAAAGCTTATTTCATAGTAAATTACTGAATATCGCATGTAATTTATTGAGTAATGTATTACTGAAGCAACCACGGATTTTCCTCACTACATTTCCCAGCGCTCATCACTCCCGCCACATGACTGATTATGTCACCCACTGCCGACTTCCTCATCAGAGTGTGAGAGTATCCTACTGCATATCGCTTGCCCGGGAAAATTCGAAATTCTAAATTAGTGTCCTGCTTCACAAAACTCACAGAAATCCCATAGTTAGTTGTGTTGCCTTTAACATTCAGAAGTTTTCAAGGAGTCAGTAAAGATCCACCAGCCTGTTCTCTCCATACACTACAAATTAACTCAAACAACAACTTTAGCTTAGCAATCGCTACCTTACGCGTTATTTGTTTACTTCTGAGGGGCTGTACCAGCTGGCTCAATGATCTCTTATTCACTCCCCAAGAGGCTCCTGAACCATCTGTCAAAATCAGATTTGAGCAGTAACTTGGAGCTGGGCCACTTTCACCTGCAGTGTGAACACAGCCTTACATGAACCAGCTCTCACACTCCCAACCGGGAAACAGACACTAGGTTGGAATGGGTAAGGAAAAACAGGGTAAACATCCATAAATAAATGAATAAAGTGATTAAATTCATGCATCACATGTCCTAGCATGTTAACAGTAGTATTATTTCTTAAACAAAGTACTGCTAATTTATACATCAGCTAAAATTGTCTTGTTTGCCGGGCATCCAAAATGTCACAAAAGCGGATCAAGATGGAGCCCCAGCGCCCCCCTGTGGATACAAGAAGTTTCACAACGTCTTTTCAAGCTCATGTTTTCTTCACATTGTTATGGGTTCGCCACTGCCCCAAGACATCTCAGTCAGTCAAATGTATTTATATAGCGCTTTTTTACAATGTAACAGCTGTACAAAGAGCCAGGCACAAAGCCCTAACTGAGCAAGGCCAGTGGCAAAGAAAAACTCCCGAAAATGTTATAAGGAATAAATCTTGGCAGGACCAAGACCATCTCTTTAATATTGCAATTTAATTTAAATATCTCAGCTTAATTACAATAGAAATACAAGCTTCATGTATAGACAAACAAACCCCATTTAGATGGCAGGTGTGTGTTCACAGTTAAGAGTGTTACATTAGCATTTAAAATTAACATTTAATCCTTAAAGGGGACACCTTCATCCAATGCACCAGCAGCTGGAGAAAAAGGTTTTAAACTCCCACTCATCTGATTTGTAGCCCAGAGCAACGCGCAGCAACAGCCCCCTCTGCTGGAGACAAGCAGGAATGGAATACTGCAAAAACAAAAAGTGGATAATGCTACGTAATGCATACAGTCTTAAAATGTTGGACTTTTTGACGTTCTCCTGCTCAGGGGCGTGATGTTGTCACCCCAGAACACAGGGTGCAGGGTTAAGTGTGCTCTGAACGGGTAGGTGCCACTCATGCAGCTCAGGGTGATGATCCCCAGATTCATCCACCCTCAGACGCAGCCTATCGTGCCAGCAGGTTATGTGACGCATCACCTGGTTGGATGGCACTCCCAGGACTCAAACCTGGGTCACCAGGGTGGTTGACAAGGGACCAACAGCAGAGCAGGAAGCAATACTGTAGAGTGCGACAGTCCATTGGAGGCAGAGGTGGGCGGAGTAACAAAAAAATGTTACTCAAGCAAAAGTAATGCCTTCAGTCCTTCAGTTCCACATCTCAGTTCCACATCTCTGAACTTAAAACAGACCTTTTTGTCTGAAGTATTTTCGCTATACTTATTGCTCTGAACCCGTCGCAGCTAAACCAGAGCAAAACCGAACGACGTTACTGCTTTACTTACCTTGGAGTTAGCTTTGATAACCAGGTGTTTCTCTGCTCATATTGCCAAACTGACCCAGTCATACAAGTCTCTCCTCTACAACATCAGCAGAATTCAACCTTTCCTTTCCAGGGAAGCCACCCAGGTGCTTGTCTGGTATCTTGTCGTATCAAAACTACATTACTGCAATGTTCTTCTGGCTCGTCTTCCATTGTGTAAAATCAGACCCCTGCAACTGATCCAAAACGCAGCAGTACGTTAGATTTTCTGTCACCCCCACTGCTGCGTTCCCATCACTGGCTCCCTGTAGCTGCCTGCATCAGATTCAAAACCCTGATGCTAGCCTACAAAGCCAAAAATGGGCCACCACCTTCTTACATAAAGGATGTAATCAAACCACACTGTGTACCTCGTACCCTTCGAGACACAATCTTGGCCTGGCTCAAGATAAAAGGAAGACAAGCATCAAGACTCTTCTCCATGTTGTACTGAGGCTCTTGCTGTCCTAAAACGCCAACTAAAGACTCATCTGTTCACTCAGCACTGAAATGAAGGCTGAAAATGCACTTGTGTATGAAAAAATGCTTTGTAGATTTACCTTACAGGATCTAGAACCTAGCTGGATGTAGTTGGACTGTGTTCTTGGACTACTGTTTATTTGTACAAATAAGAATACAAAGCACTTCTGTAAGTCGCTCTGAATAAGGGCATCTGCTAAATTCTGTAAATGTAAATGATTCGATGGCGTTCTCAATGTCGTTCCATCACTTGCTTTCCCTGTCATATGCTGTACTTCGAGAAAATGCCTCTTCAAGCAATATTTGAGCCTTTGGCTTCACTGTTTCACTGGCGCTACTGGTTGACAGCATCGAATCCGACAACTGTACTCTCATACACTCTCTGTATTCCAACACATGTTGGAAGTGCTGAGGTGATGGAGTAAGTTGCTGGTGTTGCCAACAGGGGCTCAACAGACTTTGGCCTTTGTCGGATTTTTTAAAAACCAAAACACTTCTAAATTGCAGGCACAGCTCCTTGACACCTTGTCTTGTTATACTTATGAGGTCCAACTGTCCTGATGATGATAGCAAGGATAGGGATAGGGAGACTGAGGGAGGGGATCGTGTCCCAGTAAGTCAGCTGTAATGAACAAGGGACTTTTAAGTACACACACTTCATGTTTCCCTAACACACGGTTCAAGCCAGTCACGTGTTTGAGCCACGCGCCGCACACACTCTGTAATGTGTATAGTACAGGGGTTTGTGTGTACTGTGTGGCTGTGGTAGAATTATTATATAGCACTAGTTTTAGTGTCGATGGTTCATGTGCTGAACATGCAGGTTTGCCCTTGGCCACAGTGTGGCGCTGTATGATAATTAGTGAATTATTTCATGCAACTTTTCTCCACCTCTCTCTCCCCTCTCGAATTCTCTCCTGTATCTCTTCCTCTTCTCCTTCTAATTCTCTCCCCATCTGCCCAGGTCTCTTTATCTCCACCTCTTGTTTGCTCCCCTCATCGCTCTGTCATTCGCTCTCCTGTACCTCTTCATCTCTTTTTCGCTCTTATTCGTCTCTGACATTCTCTCTCTAACTCTGACTCTTTGTCCCCATCTCTAAGAGGAGGGTTGAGTAAGGAAGAGAAAGTGGATCTGTGTTATAAAAAAGGTTAAAGAGTGCCTTCATGCCAGCATGGTTTAGTAGGTTAAACCACCTACTTAGTAAACCAAAGTTCTGCATTCAAATCTATCAACTGTTAAAATCTGAATAACTGACAAGTTCATTTCTGGAGGCTCAGTGGATTATTAATTGAGCTCTGTCAAGCTGCCACTTGGACTATGGAGCAAGACTCGTTATCTTCAGTTGCTCAGCAAAAGCTGTAAATGTAAATAATTTTTCATAATGGTAATTAAAAACTATTAAAATACAACACACTACCTGAAGGTCAATTAACTTTATTTTAATATCTTCAAAATGTTTTTCACACAATATAGGTTTTGTAGAATAAACTGGAACAATTCACCTGTACTACAACCCCAAATCACAAAAAGTTGGAATAGTATGAAAAATGCAAATAAAATAAAAATACTGCAGTGTTCTTTACATTTACTTTGACTTTTATTTCATGTTTTTTTTGGTCAACTTCATTTAATTTGCTAATAAACATCCATTCCTGCATTTCAGGCCTGCAACACATTCCAAAAAAGTTGGGTCAGGGACAATTTAGGGCTAGTAATGAGGTAAAAAAAATAATGATGTGATTTCAAACAGGTGATTATAATCATGATTTGGTACAAAAGCAGTATCTAGAAAAGGCTGACTTTGAGAAGCAAAGATGGGCAGAGGGTCTCCAGTTTGTCAACAAATGTGAGAAAATTATTGAATGTTTAAAACAAATTTGGCTTGTTTTGCATTGTCTTGTTGAAAAATGCGTGGATGTCCCAGGAAAAGATGTCGCTTTGCTACAAAAGAAGCAGCTGATGTTGCTCGAAAATCTCAGTGTACTTTTCTGCATTAATGCTGCATCACAGAAGTGTAACTTATCTTTACCAAGGACACTGACCCGACCCCATACCATGACATAGCTTTCGGATTGTAGCAATGAAATAAAAGTCAAAGAAAATGTAAGGAATACTATATATTTTTTATTTGCATTTTCCAGTAACTCAGATAACACCTCTGTACGATGTTTGTGTTTTTCAGTCCAGTGTGTCCATATAGTATATCTGTGAACAAGATTGTATATCATTCTAAAGAACAAATATCACGTCACATCAACTCGGAACCTATTGTGTGCAGCCACAAAAATAATGAATCACTGTGTTTTTATTGGACTGACTTAATCTCCTTTAAAACAAGTTCAAATTGAGTCACTGGTTTCTTGTAATGAAGACAGCTGCCACATCGGTATTCAGACTAACATATTCATGATTGCTTTTCTGGCCAGGCTTGTCTGTCAGGGTGAACAGGACAAGACTGCTTGCTGGCGTCTTCTCTAAATTATCCACTCTATTGTTAAAGTTGTGATGAGTGTGTCTGCCAGGCTAAACAATAACCAAACAGACATGTGGGACAGAAACAGGCTACATTATGTAGAGCTTTATAGTATTTAATGTTTAGTCACATATAAAACGTGGATCAAACAGGCCTGGTGTCTCAACCCCAGCAACTTCCTTCAAACTTACTTCTATGTAGATCTCATTAGAAGGCCTTTTCATCCAGTATGCCTTTTCTAGCAGAACCTAATCCCAATCATGGCTAAAAAGAATTCGGATTCAGAATGTATGATTATCTTTGAGTCAGTGCTCAATGTGACAGCAAGATGTTTCATATCACCATTTCATTCAATATTACAATTTTAAGCATTATTTATAAAGCAATGTTCTTCAACATCAAGATTTACATTTCACCAGATGTTAATGGAGACTTAGTGCTTTATCTAAAGGTTTAATGTTTATTGATGCACCATGGGTCTGAGAGTAACGGAATTTCAATCCTCGTTATGTCTTGCACATATTGCAGTTTTTGACAATAAAGTTAACTTTGACTTGATTTTGACTAATGACTTACAGTGGTGCTTGAAAGTTTGTGAATGCGATGGAATTTTCTATATTTCTGCAAAAATATGATCTAAAACATCATCAGATTTTCACATAAGTCCTAAAGGTAAATTAAGAGAACCCAGTTAAACAAACGAGGCACAAATATTATACTTGGTAATTTATTTATAGAGGAAAATGATCCAATATTACATATTAGTGAGTGGCAAAAGTATGTGAACCTCTAGGATTAGCAGTTAATTTGAAGGTGAAATTAGAGTCAGGTGTTTCAATCAATGGAATGACAATCAGTGTGAGTGGGCACCCTGTTTTAATTTAAAGAACATGGCTCTATCAAAGCTGCTCTTCACAACACATGTTTTGTGAAGTGTATCATGGTTCGAACAAGGAGATTTCTGAGGAGCTCAGAAAGAATTGTTGAATGCTCATCAGTCTGGAAAAGGTTTTGCAAAACCATCTCTAAAGAGTTTGGACTCCACAATCCACAGTCCAGACAGATTGTGTTACAATGGAAGGAAATCAAGACCATTGTTACCTCCCTCAGAGTGGTCGACCAACAAAGATCCCTCCAAGAGCAAGCGTGTAATAGTTGGTGAGGTCCAAAGGACCCAGGGGTACTTCTACACCTGAGCTTCTCTCACATTGGCTAATGTTAATGTTCATGAGTCCACCATCAGAAGAACACTGAACAACAATGGTGTGCATGGCTGGGCTGCAAGGAGAAAGCCACTGCTCTCCAAAAAGAACATTGCTGCTCGTCTGCAGTTTGCTAAAGATCACATGGGGGGTCACACCAGATACTGAAAGCAAAGGTTCATATACTTTTGTCACTCACTAAAATGTAATATTGGATCATTCTCATTTGCAGTTTGCTAAAGATCACATGGACGAGCCAGAAGGCTATTGGAAGAATGTTTGGTGGACGGATGAGACCAACATAGAACTTTTTGGTTTAAAAGAAAAGCATTATGTTTGGAGAAAGGAAAACACTGCATTCCAGCATAAGAACCTTATCCCATCTGTGAAACATGGTGGTGGTAGTATCATGGTTTGGGCCTGTTTTGCTGCATCTAGGCCTGGAAGGCTTGCCATCATTGATGGAACAATGAATTCTGAATTATATCAAAGAATTCTAAAGAAAAATGTCAGGACATCTGTCCATGAACTGAATGTCAGGAGAAGGTTGGTCATGCAGCAAGACAATGACCCTAAGCACACAAGTCGTTTTACCAAATAATGGTTAAAGAAGAATAAAGTTCATGTGTTGGAATGGCCAAGTCAAAGTCCTGACCTTAATTTAATCGAAATGTTGTGGAAGGACCTGAAGGGAGCAGCTAATGTGAGGAAACCCACCAACATCCCAGAGCTGAAGCTGTTCTGTACGGAGGAATGGGCTAAAATTCCTCCAAGTCGGTGTGCAGGACTGATCAACAGTTACAGAAAGCGTTTAGCTGCAGTTACTGCTGCACAGGGGGGTCACACCAGATACTGAAAGCAAAGGTTCACATACTTTTACCACTCACTAATATGTAATATTGGATCATTTGTCCTCAATAAATAATTGACCATGTATAATATTTTTGTCTCCTTTGTTTAACTGGGTTCCCTTTATATAGTTTTAGGACCTGTGTGAAAATCAGTTGATGTTTTTGTCACAGGCCACGCAAAGGCATGGCGAACCGTGACAGTTTTAGGTCATATTTATGCAGAAATATAGAAAATTCTAAAGGGCTTACAAACTTTCAAGCACCACTGTAGTCCATGATGACAGTACAGTTATGCACTGTTTAACATCCATCCAATCAATGTCCATTTGCTTTAGATCTTAAGAATTATATTAAGAAATAAACATCTGTCTTATATATACTGTATATTTTACTCACGTCTGAATGACAGAAACCTAGTACGAGCGAACTCTTGTGAGACCTGCTGACAGAAAAGAGAATTGCTTTCTTGAAGGGCAGAAAACAGCACAGTAGATTTCCATCATCACTCAACGACTACCACCCTATAGCACTCACTCCCATCATGATGAAGTGCTTTGAAAGGCTGGTCAAACCACATTACATCCAGACTCCCTGCTACATTTGACCCACTCCAGTTTGCATATCGCCCTAACCACTCCACTGATGATGCCATATCAGCAGCACTCCACCTGAGCCTGGCGCATCTGGAGAATAAAAACAGTTACGTGCGGATGCTCCTCATTGATTTCAGCTTTGCCCTCAATACAGTTATCCCTCAGCATTTGGTAAGGAAAGTGGGTCCACTAGGCATCGACAGTCCACTACGCAACTGGTTATTAGACTTCCTTACAGACAGACCCCGAGTGGGAGGAAATGCCTCTAAAACAGTCATCAGGAACACTGGAGTCCCTCAGGGCTGTGTTCTGAGCAACAGAGAGGAAATAAACCAACTCGTCATCTGGTGCCACAATAACAACCTGTCACTGAATGTTGACAAGATGAAGGAACTTATTGTTGGCTTCAGGAGGAAGCACATGGTACATACTCCACTCATAATCCAAGGCAACGCTGTGGAGTCAGTGAGAAGCACCAAGTTTCTGGGTGTGCACATCACAAACGATCTCTCATGGACTACACACACCACCTCCATTGTCATGAAGGCACAGCAGAGCTTTCACTTCCTACAGCGTATGAGAAGAGCAAACCTACCCCCTCATATCCTCAAAACCTTCTACAGAGGCACTATAGAGAACATCCTCTTGAGCAGCCTCCAGGTCTGGTATGGCAGCTGCAGAACAAATGTCACACAGTGGTTAAGACGGCAGAGAAAATCATCAGAACCCCACTCCCTTCAGTAAAAGATCTATACCTGTTACACTACCTCAACAGGGCCACCAAGATTGTCAGTGACCCCACCCACCCTGTTTCCGGCAAACGCTACCGTAGTATGAGGTGTAAGACTGTGAGATTCAGCAACAGCTTCTTTCCACAAGCCTTCAGATGACTGAACTCCATCTGACATCACAATTTGTGTGTCTATCAGACTGCAAACTCTCGGAACTCACACACGGTACTCACATGCAAACCGTCAGACTGCTCTGACCCTTCTACTACCCATCACCCACAGAGACTGTCCAAACACAGTCTGTTAGTGCAATAACCAATATTTGACACTCATCACTGGTGCACTTTACACTACTAGTTTACATTCCGGTCACACAGTACTAAAATCATTAATATTGTGAACTGTGGAAATTGTGCAATAGCATTCATTCTTCTGTTCATTATGCAATACAGTGGGGCAAAAAAGTATTTAGTCAGCCACTGATTGTGCAAGTTTTCCTACTTAGAAAGATGAGAGAGGTCTGTAATTTTCATCATAGCTACACTTCAACTATGAGAGACAAAATGAGAAAAAAAATCCAGGAAATCACATTGTAGGATTTTTAAAGAATTTAATTGTTAATTATGGTGGAAAATAAGTATTTGGTCAATAACAAAACTTCAACTCAATACTTTGTAACATAACCTTTGTGGGCAATGACAGAGGTCAAACGTTTCCTGTAAGTTTTCACCAGGTTTGCACACACTGTAGCTGGTATTTTGACCCATTCCTCCATGCAGATCTCCTCTAGAGCAGTGATGTTTTGGGGCAATACGGACTTTCAACTCCCTCCACACATTGTCTATGGGGCTGAGGTCTGGAGACTGGCTAGGCCACTCCAGGACCTTGAAATGCTTTTTACGGAGCCACTCCTCCGTTGCCCAAGCGGTGTGTTTGGGATAATTGTCATTATGGAAGACCCAGCCACGTACCATTTTCAATGCTCTCACTGATGGAAAGAGGTTTTGGCTTACAACTTTGATACATGGCCCTGTTCACTCTTCCCTTAACACGGATCAGTCATCCTGTCCCCTCTGCAGAAAAACAACCCCAAAGCATGATGTTTCCACCCCCATGCTTCACAGTAGGTATGGTGTTCTTGGGATGCATCTTCTTTCTCCAAACACGAGAAGTTGAGTTTTTACCAAAAAGTTCTATTTTGGTTTCATCTGACCACATGATATTCTCCCAATCCTCTTCTGGATCATCCATATGCTCTCTGGCAAACTTCAGACGGGCCTGGACATGTACTGGCTTAAGCAGGTGGACACGCCTGGCACTGCAGGATCTGAATCCCTCTCGGCGTAGTGTGTTACTGATGGTAGTCTTTGTTACTTTGGTCCCAGCTCTCTGCAGGTCATTCATCAGGTCCCTCCGTGTAGTTCTGGGATTTTTGCTCACCATTCTCATGATCATTTTGACCCCACGGGATGAGATCTTGCGTGGAGCCCCAGATTGAGGGAGATTATCAATGGTCTGTATGTCCTTACAATTTTCTTACAAATTGCTCCCACGGTTGATTTATTCATTCACACCCCCAACCTGCTTGCCTATTGTAGATTCACTCTTCCCAGCCTTGTGCAGGTCTACAGTTTTCTTCCTGGTGTCCTTCAACAGCTCTTTGTTCTTGGCCATGGTTGAGTTTGGAGTCTGACTGTTTGAGGCTGTGGACAGGTGTCTTTTATAGAGTCAATAGGTGCCATTAATGCAGGTAATGAGTGGAGGACAGAAGAGCTTCTTAAAGAAGAAGTTACAGGTCTGTGAGAGCCAGAAATCTTGCTTGTTTATGGGTGACCAAATACTTATTTTCCACCATGATTTACAATTAAATTCTTTAAAAATCCTACAATGTGATTTCCTGGATTTTTTTTCTCATTTTGTCTCTCATAGTTGAAGTGTAGCTATGATGAAAATTACAGATCTCTCTCATCTTTCTAAATAGAAGAACTTGCATAATCAGTGGCTGACTAAATACTTCTTTGCCCCACTGTATATATTTCTATTCAACATACCTCAATATTTTAATCATGTATATGTTCTTATGCACATGTGTATTTATTTCTGTACGTGTTTGTGTACATTTTGTATTTTATATATTATTATTATTATTTTTTTATGATATTTTTGTTTTTCCTCTATTTATGTGTATGTATGTATATTGTGCATATATGTGTATGTCTCACACCTTTGTATACTCTTGTTATTCTTGCACATCGGAGACTGGAGAAATGCAATTTCGTTCAGATGTACATTCCCTGCTGTATAGTCTGAATGACAATAAAGTTCACTTTGACTTTGACTTTCATTTTTTGTAAGTGTTTCAAGTTGTTAAGAGATACAAAGATAAGAATCACTGTATTGTACAGTACTGTACTAAATATTCTTATATTGTATTTCAATTAATGTTATTGTTTAAAATAAAACACTACGTGCAAAGTATCTAAACTACTTCATGACTATGGTAATGTCCATTCAACATCTATTTTGGTCAAACATCATGTTTCACAGAACGTAATGCTGGCATTAAACGACGTTACTAACTTGACTACTCAAATGAACATTATCATATATAATTTGCAGTCATGTAAATTTTTTGCTTAAAGAATCTTTCTTATTTAAAGTTTATATTGCAGTGTTGAGATGAGTCTACCTGCTAAAGTTTGTGCTACTATTGATGCACGGCGATGACATGCGTCTGACCTTTATTGTGTATGTGTTGTTTAAATTCCTGTGCTCTTGATTTATGGTAGGAGGACTGTGGGGAGGGTGGTGAGGTTACACCCATTATTGAATTATGACTGTTTGTTTTGTTTGGGTTTTATTTTTAGTTAAGGTCACTTAGTGTTAGCTCTCATTTTAGGTTGAGGCTCTCTGTTTTTCCGCATAGAAGTCAAAGATGCTATGATCCAGTACTTTTAATAGAATTAGCTTTGATAGTGATCTTATTAAACAAACTGGATATTGGCCAAATGTATCTGATATACATTCTATACCATTTCTCATCACTGGAAGTGTGTTATTCCAAAACATCATAAACATCAAAACTCTTTCTGTTTTATTTACAGTGGAGAAAGCTCATACACGTAAAAGTTATGAATGATCAAATTACAAAAAAACGTCTTTGATTAAGGAAATGTAAGCTAGCAGTGAAATCTGTTTCACTCTGCTAAGGTTTTTCAGAATAAAGGTCCCATGCTGGAACTTTTCCCTGTAAAGTCACCATATCAAAACATTCACATTTTTGCATTGTTATAAGTTTCATGGAACCGAAAAGGTTCTAGTTAAACTTGAATAATAGGGTCAAGAGAAAAAACGGAATCGCTGGAACATAAGGTGCGCCACCCATACTGTTACTTGTTAATGAGCATGGAATTTTAGCTTTTAGCTTTTTCTAAGTTTATTGTGATTGCTTTTGACAGAGAACATGCTTTAAGATCGTTCGCAATATTTTGTTTTGTATCCACACCCAGTAGACAAGATAAATGTCATTGGCACAGATGCTAGTGCCAAAGGCCTGTAGTCACCTTTATATTTAACTTACTTACATGAGGCTGAATCTGTTGTTACTGAAAGAGGACATTTACACAGTTGAAACAGGATCAGAGCAGAACATCTTCCCATTATTGTATTTAGTCCATGCCTTGCCTTTTGAACTCTGCCGGATTGCCATGAAATTCTGTTTTAAGTTCATAGAGGTGCTATCCAGTTCAGAGCTTAACTATTGTAGCATCAGTGGTGCATAAAATCCGACTCCAGCATCCCTTGATTTATTGTTCAGAGCAAAGGGGAGCACTGACCCTATAAAAGTCACATGACTCCCATTTAGAAATATAAATACAATCTGTTTTGATATTTTTCAGTGCCCTAGTGGTTAAAGTACTATGGATCAGAAAGAACTGCCACTGCTGGGTCCCTGAGCAAGGCCTTAAACTCATGATCCTAAAGTGATCGAACTAAATAATGCCGATACAGACTAGACTTATTTGACAAGATGAATTAGTTTCATTCATACATTTATCATCTAACCCACCCAAGGAGGACGGGTCCCCTTTTTGAGTCTTGGTACTCCCAAATTTTCTTCCTCATAGCGTTTCGGGACTTTTTCCTTTCCACTGTCGCCCTAGGCTTGCTCAGCTTGGGATAGGCCTTAGATATTAGAAGATCTAAAACTGTAAAGTTGCTTTGAGACAATGCTCCATTGTAAAAAGTGCTATAGAAATAAATCTGCCTTGATTTGATTTAAACCACAATTGCTTGGATTGTAAGTCGCTCTGGATAAGAACGTCTGCTCAATGATGTAAATGTAAATATTTAATCAACACCTGTATTAACAAGTTAAAGTGGGACTTTATAGACACTGTATACAGTATAGTGTTTAAGTGTAAAATACACCTCCATTAATGCATATGATGCCTTATGCAGTGTGGATTTTCTTGGGGTCTGGAATGGATTTTTTCAGTTTACATTACTCCTTATAGGAAAAATGATCTCAGTACTCTCGGTACTCGGGTACCACTGTACCAAAACATTCCCACTGCACTATGACTTTCTTTCCTACGTCATCTTCTACCAGTTCTCAGTTAGTATTCTCTTACTTCATCTGTACTGTTCAAAACATGCAGTGTTTGAATTTGTAGCAACATCCTCATTCCTAAGACTGCCTGCGTGGCTATTTTTAAAAGATGAAAAGATACTATCATTTAGACCGAAACCTTAGAGTCATAATATACTGTATTAATATAATGACACTATGATATGATGCAAAGTAATGTGCAGTTAGTAATAAATCAAAAATATTTAAATACAGATATCCGTTGCTTGCCAAGCAAGGTTTATGTCCAACATTTTGGCTCAATAGCAAGACATTAAAACAGCACCAACTTGTTCCCCTGCAACTCGGTGCTATGAGGAAATTCATTAGTTATTGTATCTGTATATCTCACATTTCACAGGCAGCTGCTGATACTGAGGAGTTAATGCTGTATATATCTTGTATATAGTATATTTTTTGTTGGATTCAATTTGGTTAAGTTTTTTTGGTATGTATTTGACGTTATTGACAGCCTGTATCTGCTCTCTACTTACAGTTTAAAAATTGTAAAGATTTAAAGATGTTTCTCCTTGATCTATCAGGAATTGAATATGGATATCCACTGTTGCCTTGGTTTCTTCAGGTTCAGTAAAATATTTTAGTGCGTGCGAAGCTCACATCACAACAGAACCAGTTTGTCATCTTACAACATTGTGTATTTCTTGAGGTATGACAGTTCGGTTAAGGCACCATTGTGTAAATTCTATTCACAGAAAAGCAAAACAGAAGTCACAGTCACTCATCGTTGCTTCTAACGAAAATAATCTGTCTAAAATAGCAACCAATTGTATTTAAAAAGTATTGCTTTTTCGTTATCCATTGAAAGCGTGTCATTAAAATACAATATATTCTTTGTTTAAAATAAGAAAAAAACTTAGCTGGCCAGATTAGTTCCTTTCACATACATATTATACAATTCAGTAATATCTGAATGCAAAATCTGAGATAGCCACAGCACGACTGTGACTAATTGACTTCAGTAGTGTTGTGTGCATGTCCAGTATGTTCACAAACAAAAAATTTCATGTAAAATTAGAAATTATGATGCTGAGATTTTCTCATTTACTTTTAATGTAATTTTCAAGAACCTTCAATAAAACCTTTGTGATCATTTCAATGTAGTAATTATTGTTCTCTGCTTTCTCTCGTGCCTCTTCCTCTCGTCTTTCCAACAGCTCCTTTTTGCCTTCACACATGGCTTCCTGCTTCAGAGCCTCCAACTGTTTCCCTCTTTGCTCTTCGCCTTCCTTCAGGATGCGAAATTTCTCTTCTTCAATTGCTAGCTCTGCCTTTAGCAGCATGTCATTGGTGTAGTGCTTTCCTCCATTATCAGACACCATCTTGTCGATCTTCTCTAGTAGCTGATCCACCTGCGTTTGATCCTTTACCACATTGTTGAAAACATGGTGTCGGTGTTTGAACGTCACTACCACTCTTGTCAGATCTACACTCTTACTAATAAATTCATGAATGCTCCTTTTGCCAAGCTCGTCTCCATAGGTGAACAGGATGATGGTGTGTCTGCTGGCTTCTTCCCCAAAGATTTTTAGAAATGTTTCCACCGTCTTGTTATCTTCGGAAGTGAATCTGCGAAGCTCAACCACCACCAAGAAGACATGTGGGCCAGGAGCTGACTGAAAGATGCACATCTTGATCCTTTTAATCGTTTCTTCTAATGTAAAACTCGGGTCGTAGAGGCCAGGTGTGTCGATCACAGAAATCTTCCTACCATTTACTTGTTTGGTTTCCTTCTTGCAGACTTCTGTTACTGATGCTGGTGATAGGTCACACATGAAGGCCTCTTCACCCAGAATGGTGTTACCAGAAGAACTCTTTCCAACTCCAACCTTGCCCAAAAGTACTATCCTGAGCTCTTTACATGGACGTTGGATGTTCACTGTTTAAAGAAAACAAATACTACCATTAAAAATTTAAATCACATTTAGAAACCACACTGTTTGATGTACTTGATCAATGAATCAATGTTCATGTGAATACTGTGTCTTTTTGGACCCGATGTGTAGAATTATCACCCCATTAAAATATAAAACATATAAAGTTCCTCTATATCAGTGACTGTAATAGATCTGCAGTTAGTATTGTGTTTAAAGAATTTCTCCAATGCTTAATAGTTATTTTTTCATTAACATATGTAATACAAATCAAAAACCAATGAGGAAAATAGTAGTACTTCAGTAAAAAACCTTTTATTTAATTCTGTGAATATTCTGCACAACAATTCATGTAAGTCACTTCATATTTATTACAATTTTTAATGTTCTTTGCTATGAGTGTGAAATATACAGGAAAAAGTTTAACAAAAATATATTACAAGCTGTTACCAAATACTGTGCCATATAAACATATATATTTCATATTTCATATTGCATACCACACACTTTCATTATATTTAGACTATCACAGACAATCTGGTACTTGATTTAAAGTTGAGCCGTGTATCACAAAGGGGGATGAAACCATCTAAACAAACCCTAGATTAGTGATTTTTTTTTCTTTCTGGCAATTATAGATAATACTAAATGTTGAGGGAGAAATTTTAGTTGGTTTCCTAAGTTAAGTTTTAAGAGTGTTATTGGGAAAACAAACAATAAACTTTATTTCATACCATTCTTTGTATATTCTATTCACAGACGCAAAACAGGGGTGACAGTTGTTTCACTTTTTGTTGTTTCTAACATGTATAATCTGTCTAAAACAATAAGAAATATTTATTGTTTAAAAAATATTTATTGTTAAAAAAACTAAGTATTATATATTTAAAAAGTATTGTCTGCTGGTCATTGACTGAAAGCATGTGATATTAAAATACGATATTATCTTCACTTTGTGTAAACGTTAAAGAACAGCTGACCAGCAGGCAATCAGAGACGATACCAAATTTTGAGAGAGAAATTTTAGAAGGTTTCTGCTCAAAAGCGAATAATGACTTTGTCAATTTGTGGCAAGTTTAGGGTCAGCTCTGTATTATCAGTCATTGTTGTGTTATTTGACTAACTTCCTCAGAATCCACAGCCCGACTCCGATCCCTACAGCTAAGATCAACTCTCTCTTGTTGTCCACTAGCATTTCGCAAAATGTTCTACTTTGCTCCAAAACCTCCTGTGATTTGTCAGGAACAGACTCAATAATATTCTCAGTAGCCTCATTGGTGATGATATTCTCCACTGTGGCCGATGGTGAAGGCTTCTTGTTGGCCGCCAAAGCTGGCAGTGCTAATAAGGCTAAAACAGGCAAAGCAATGTAGACGATTTTTGCCCATGGGTATACAGAATCTTTCATGCCCTTCACAAAATATGGCTGTTTTTTCCTTTTCTTAATCAGATTTTCAATTTTCTCCAAGAGCTCCCTAACCTGAGCTTTATTTTCTGGGTCAGAGTTATTGAACACATGGTAGCGTCCGCCACATTTCTTAATCAGTGTCAGTAAGTTCTTGTCCTCTTTGACAAACTGATCAATTGTTTTGATCTTAAGTTTGTCTCCATAAGTAAAGAGAACCATAGAATACAGATTCACATTTGGGTCTAACACTTTACTCAGCTCCTCCATGACCCTCCTCTCTTGCTCTGTGAAGCGTCCCAGTTGGATGACAACAAGGAAAACGTGGGGCCCTGGATGGCAGAAGGTCAGAGCTTTCTCTATTTCGTGCTTCATCTCCTGGTCTGAGAGCTCCTGGTTAAAGAGACCCGGAGTATCCACCACCATCACGCTCCTCTCACAAACCAGACCTTTCCTGATTTCACTCTGCAGGGTCACAGAAATGGAGCTGATGTCAGACTGAAACTCTTTACTGCCAAGGATGGTGTTTCCCGATGCACTCTTCCCCACACCCTGAAGGCCGACCAACACCAGTCTCAGGGGCTCCGTTGCTCCTGGAAGAAAGTGTTCCCAATTGCTCATTTGTTCAGATTATTTCAATTTCAAACAGACGCTGTGTAAATAGCATGTGCTATAGCCAGTTCTGAATGATTCACACTGAATAAACCCAAATAAAAACATTTATTCAGGCTAGGAAGAACAGGCTGATGTTTCATTGTATGCAGTATTTATTCGTTTATATACAGGCACAAATACAAAGCCAAAAATACATAGGGTTTAAAATGATTTTACAGGCAGTCTTACTGATAACTGTAACAGTAGTGGATTTAATATGGCTATCCAAGCTCACATCACATCAGCACCAGTTTCTTACAGCATTACGTATTTCTTGAGGTATGACGTACATTTAATTGTGTATTGTGTATATTCTTTTCACAGAAGCAGAAATGAAATGTTAGTTTATTTATGCGTCTAACATTTGTAATGTAGCATTATAAAAACATTCCTGAAAATACAAAAAAAAACACTTTAAAAAGTATTGTCCACTTGTTATCCATTGAAAGCATGTGAAAATAAAATATGATTTTATATTCCGTCTGTGTAAGTTGAAAAAACAGCTTTTTTTGTTTTAATTTAACAGCTGGCAATCAAAGATGATACTAAATGTTTTCATTTTAGCAGGTTTCCGCTCACAAAAAAATAATAGCGTTGTCAACAGGTCGATGTTTCATTATATGCAGTCTTTATTCGTTTTTATTTAGAGGCATAAACACAATGACAAAAGTACATGCTTAGTTTTAGCTTAGGGTTTGAAATGATTTGCTGACAGAAGGTTTACGTAAACAATCATCTGTATTAAAGCTTATCATCTGAGATATACAGTACAAGTTTTGAACATCAAGCAAAAAGCCAGTACTTTATGCCTAAACGTTTCTGTAAACATATTTACATTACTTTATCTTATTATATTATTAATTTGTTCCATCCAGCATTAGACAACCTCAAGTTAATAAACTCAGTCTAACCCATTTCCTCTTGAACTAGTACGCACATGTTACAGTATTGTGCACGGTCCTTTAAGTACAGCCACAGCAACCCCACCCACAGCTGCTGCAGCTAACCCAACACCAGCAGCGGTTTTCAAGAACTTATTGCTCTTTTCTGCACTCTCTCTTGCCTCTGTGGGATCCAACTGACTTTCCAATTGAAGTCTTCTCTGTTCCTCCTGAATTGCACTTTCAGCCTGCTGTAGCACTTTATTTGTGTAGTATCCACCATTTTCAGTAACCAACACATCTATCTCTTTGAGCAGCACAGTGACCTGAGTTGGATCCAGTTCGTTGTTATCGAATACATGGTAACGTCCACTGGTGGATGCTATAAATTCAGCCAGTTTCTGACTTTTACTTATGTATTTCTCAATTGTTGTTTTGTGTCGCTTCAGCATGTCTCCATGTGTGAAAAGCACCATGGTGTATTTAGATGCATTCTCAAAGAGCTGTTGGATTATGTCCATTGTTTCTTGCTCTTCCTTAGTAAATCTTGATAGTGAGATGATCACCAAGAACACATGAGGGCCTGGTGCACACAGAGAGATGCACAACTTGATCTTTTCCATGATTTCTTCATTTGTGAATGTGGTGTCGAAAAGACCTGGTGTGTCAATAACAGAAATGTTTCTGCCATTGATATTAGCTTTAACTTTTTTGCATTCTGAGGTCACAGAGGAACTGGACAATTCTGATTTGAATGCTTCTGTCTCCAGGATGATGTTTCCTGCTGCACTTTTTCCCACTCCAGTCTTTCCCACCAAGACAATCCGAAGGTCATTGGAAGCCTTGTGTTCCCATTGCACTGTTGAAGGACAAGTACACAATTACTCCTGCACTGACTTTCAGATATTCAGTATAATGTTTTGTGTGTTTTTTAATTATTATTATTGTTATTCCAGGACTCTCTGTTGGCTGCTGCTTATTTGCATCCTTCTTGAGTTTCAGAATTCCAGAACATGGTTTATTCAACCCTTAAACTGCTATGAGCCACGCTGCCAACGCTAGATGGCAGCGTTGGCTTCTTAGATGCTCCGAGACCGGTATGGAAGTCCCGAGCATGCATGCGCCAACCATCATTGGCGACACCTGCAGGCTCAGGTATTTAAGAGCGTCCCTGAGCCCCATTGTTTGTTGCACCTTCGCTTAATAGAGACCTCAAACATCTCATGTGTGCTGTCACGTCCTCCCTTTTCTAGGTGTGTCTGCTTTTGTTCAGGGAAACTGGTAGGACAGGTATCATGGAGGCTTGAGGTGACGTCGGGGCTTAGCTTGGTAGAGTAAGTGTCGCCGCAGTGAACGAGTCTAACGCTCATAACATAAACCCATAAGCCTTTTTTTCAATGATGTAGGAAATAAATAAAGTCATTGTAAGTGACGCAGCTAACTTATTTCTAAAGTACTGGCTTTAGTGTTCAACTGAGTTATAGTAAGTCATTTAAATATATGACATAAACAGAAATAAAAGCCTCATGTTGTTTCGATTGTTAAACTGGCACAGGACCATCACTGCAATAATTCCAATAATTATTGGAATTATTTTAACCATCTTATGGGCGGCATGGTGGCTTAGTGCCGCCTCACAGTAAGAAGGTCCTGGGTTCGATCCAGGGTGGGGTGGCCTGGGTCCTTTCTGTGTGGAGTCTGCGTAGGTTTACTCCGGGCACTACAGTTTCCTCTCACAATCCAAAGACATGCATGTTAGATTAATTGATTATGCTAAGTTGGCATGGTTTGAGAATGGAGATAGGTCGGCTGGAGTATTCTCAGTCGCATCGAATGGCAGTAGGCGGACCCTGGACAAGCGCCAAGATAATGCTTTCTTGTTGTATGAACAAACGGGAAAAGCACTGGATTGACATGCTGTGTTTTGAACATCTGAACGTTGTAGTGTTTTGCTACAAATACTAAACAAAATAATCCCAGATGGTGGCTATAATAAAAAAAATCAAAATTGAGTATTAAAACTCAACCCAATCTCAGACCCTAGAAATGCTCCTGTTTGTATTGTACTATCAGTACTATCTGTGTTAGTTATTATTACACTCCATACCCAGATTCATTACCCAGTGACGATCACCGCGTTATCTATTGTCCCACATAAAATGTGATTTTCTTGTTGATTGTCTTGAATATTGTTCAGCTATTCTCATGCAATCAAGTTATCTGTTATGGTGTGTTAAGTCAATGCTCATCAACATGACCATAGGTTTTCTACTAAAACCCACAAAACCAAACCCTTCTTTGTGAAGTACAGAGCCTCAAACCCCAACACAGAGTTTACCAAAATCAAGTATAACATTAATTATAGTGAAATAAATTTTATTTAAATTATATTTTATTCCCAAATAAATATTCTCTATCATTTTTGTACTTTTCAGTTTTGTTTGTAGATTTGATTCCAGTATATTTGTACAGGCTCGAGAATGTAACTTAAACGTAAAGTACTACGTGATGAGATTACATTTTCTAGGAAGTAACAAGCAAACTAATCCCATTAAAACTTAGTTAAGTAATGAGTAATCTGTAAGGGATTACTTTTTTTTTGAGTAACACCCGCACGGAGAACTTGAACAACACACATAATGCATAAAGAGAACAGAAACATGGCAGAGTTAGGGAGCATTAAATTGCAAATTATTGTATAAAGTTTAATTTTATCCTTCATTTAAGTCAAGTCAAGTCAAGTCAGATTTATTTATATAGCACTTTTTACAATGGAGCATTGTCTCAAAGCAACTTTACAAGTTTAATTTTTTTTTTGTTAATTACACAATTTAACAATGTGTTTGTATCTGATCTAAAGTTTCAGCACTGAAAAGGCTTTATTATACATTTTTGTTGTTTTAGGAAAAGAAAAACCATACTCTTTCAGTTTCTGTGGATAAGTTCAGGGTGTTTTATATATAGTAAGTCTAAGTGAAATAATAATTATTAGGTCAGACTGGCAAGGTTGTGCCTTGACATTTGCAGGGTAAATAATTTTCAAAGTTTTATATATAGGCAAACTTTAAAGCATGCAATCAATGGCCAAAATAGATCCAGACCTGTAAGAGATATATAGTATCTAGTGGTATCTAAACACAATCTCCTTAGAACTGGCATGACAGCACCTGTGTCCTGTACTTGCAGCAGTTCAAATAATCTCAGCAGTGTTATTGCCGCTAAACATCCTATCTGATCTTTAAAAAGTAGTATGTCTTGTCTGTTTCTTCTCAAAATTTCACAGCCTTGTCAGAATCGTATATCAGTAACTGATTAAAAGAATTATTGTATTTTATCCAGTTAATGTAGTTAGATGCCCAAAGAAGTGGTGCAATGATACGGTCAGTCTGGGTACTTAAGAGACAATACAGTATATGTTAAACTCAGATAACTGACAACAATTAGCTTTAAATATTGTTCTTGTGTTAATAAATAAAAAATTCCCAAAAAACCTATAATATTTTGGTGCCAGATTTTCCAACAAGTATTGTACCCTTAACCCTTAAGAGTTGGTAAGTGATAAAGGGCAAAATGTTTAAATGAACTCACCCATCTCGGATGCCATTTCACTCAATTTAGAGCTGAGATGAAGTCCGTGTATCTGCTGCAGGTGGTGCTGTGATGCATAATCCTGCAACACCTGCTGTTCTTGTACTCACCTTAAGGTACACACCCTCATTTTTTTTAGATTTAACAACCACCACCCTACTGGTAAATCTTACAATTTTGGCTCTCGACCCACATTTTTATTTAAATTGATTGTATATAATTACAATGTCCCACGCTTTATTGTTCCTCCATGGCATCTGTTATGACGTCTCTCTGTTGTGTGATGAGATGTCTAGTTACACTCTGAAAGCCAGAGACTGAGTGTAGAATGACAAATTGTGGAAGCAGTTGTGAAAATATGTTTAATTCTTTATTGACGTTGCTTCATTCCTTGGTTGCATGTGTCTAGAGTTAAGAATCTGACTGTGTACCCTGTATGAATCAGTACAGCTGAATGTATAAATCTGAAATGTTAGCTGGTGCAGCAGCCACACTGATAATTTTTCTTTTTTATGTTTGTACTAATGCTCCTGTACTAAAGACTTTAACAGGATATAAGGCAATTCCAGTTCTTCTTGATGGGCTGGAATAGCTAAAGAATTCAAAAAGGTTTAGTGAAAGACAAAAATGTAATAATTGACACTAATCAAATTGCTTCTGATGTCTTCTCCACTCCCAGATTCAGAACCTTCCTCCTCATCACACTGTATTATCACATAAAAAAGCAAGCAGCTTTCTGAACTCAGATGAGATAATTAGAATGAAAACACGAAGGTGTGTGTAATACAAATGAAACACTGAAATTTTGTGAATGCTTTAGAATTTTCTGAAGCATGTGGCCAAAATAATATAAAGGTCATTTATTTATAGAGGAAAACGATCTAATATTACATACCTGTGAATGGGAGACGTCTGTGACCCTTTGCTTTCAGTATCTGGTGTGCCCCCTTTGTGCAGCAATTACTACAACTAAACGTTTCCAATACTTGGTGTTCAGTCCTCTCTCCTCTGCCCCTGGATATTGAGAAGCTGGCACACAGATGTGATTGAGTATAGCGCATATTTTAGAATATAACTCCATTTAGTGATTTTGTGAACTTCAATGCATTATTAAATACATACGTGCTGTTTTTCTTTTGAAATATACACATAATTTGTTTGGCTTATCCCATAAAGAGAGCAAGAGAGAAGCAAGAAGACGTAAAGGACTGATACCGTCTGAAACTAGGCAGAATGTAAATACGATGTAATGACGTCACGAATATGCAAATTAGATAATTATGTCCTCTAGCCCAAAGTGCCCCCCCAAAACTGAGATGAATGCCTCTCTCCTTGCAACCTTACCATGTACCATGTGTTGCTCATGATGGTGAACTCAGTAGCCAGTTTGCAACAAGTCTTTACTGGCTTAGGAGTTACGCTGGGTTCTTTTGTGACCTTAGAGACTATTACACAACTCGCTCTTGGGAGTAATCTTTGTTGGTCGACCACTCCTGGTTAGGGTACCAATGGTCTTGAATTTCCTCCATTTGTACCCAAATCTGTCTGAATCCAAGCTCCTCATAGATTATTTTGTAACCTTTTCCAGGATGGTGAGCATCAATAACTCATTTTCTGAAGTCCTAAGAAATCTCCTTTGTCTGAGCCATGAAGCCATGATATACTTTCACAAACAGGTGTGGTGAACAAGCCTGTTCTTTAAATTCATAGTGTTCCTACTCACACCTGATAATCATTTGATTGATTGAAAGCACCTGACTCTAATTTCACCTTCAAATTAACTGCTAATGCTAGAGGTTCAGATACTTTTCCCACTCACATATGTAACATTGGAGCATTTTCCTCAATAAAAATGATCAAAACATATTTTGGTTTCATTTTTTAAATTTGGATCACTTATCTACTTTCAGAACTTGTGAAAAACGTGATGTTTGAGGTCAAATTCAGGCTAGCATATAGAAAATTCGAAAGCGTTCAAAATCGTCAAGCACCACTGTATCCAAAGGTGGAGAGTGCCATCTAAAGGAAAAACAACGAATTGTGAAAATCGTCCAAGGAAATTTTACAGTAGAAGTGGCCAAATTACCGTCAAAATTCATAGTAGAACTGTGAACTTCATGGTCAAACTGGAAAAATTCACATTAAAACTGTCAAGCAATTCACAGTTTTACTATGAAAATTCACAATACATTTTTTCCTGCCATGATATGGAAATACACAGTTTCAAGACGGCATAGTTAATCTGCAAGTGGATACTGCCACCTGGAGGAAGGCACTAGAAGAGACGAATGGAAACAAAAAAAAAAAGTTCAGGAACAACAAAAGCAGAAAGTCATCATGAAAATATTTACATTCTTACAATGTACAACACAATAACGAACACCAGTCTCTGACATATTTCTGTTTCTGTTCCAAACATAGTACAGTCAAACCCTGTAATGTGTAAGAAATCTGCCAAACGATTTTGATAACAAATATTAATATAAAGAGAGTCGTATATCCATTATTTACTAAGAGGAAATCCCTGTTTGGTTGCAGCATTTTCAAAACTCCACTAATGATTTCAGGATAATAAACTGGCACGTGGAAGTTTCTGATTGGTTCTCATGCCTGTCTATCATCAGCAGGGTTTTTCTCTTAGGGGCAGGGTCTCCGTCACGCGCACCACAGCCTGTACAAGCGAACAAGTCACATTTTGGTTTGATGTGTTGTGCTATCCAAAATGTTTTTCTGCACAACACAATTGTAATTAGTTATCTGAGTTAATGTAGCCATTTGTAGATGTGTATGATAGTAATCTGTGTTTACTTCCTTCTCTGTAATTACATTTAAATCACATATTACTAATGATACTAGAACATTGTGATAATAGTAATTTGCGTTTAGCCGTCTTTGACTTTCACACAAATTTCATCTAGTGTACAGTGTTACCTCAGTTCTTGTCATTAATTCGTTCCAGAAATGTTGGAAAATAACGAGAACCGAGAAGATTTTCCCACAAGGAATAATGTAAATTCAATGAATCCGTTCCAAACACCAAGGAAATTCACACTGCATAAGCTATTTCATACATTAATGGAGTTGTATTGTACAGGTGCTCCGTGATTTATGATGGATATACATTCTAACAAATAAACCAGCCGCTAGATTGCTCAGGCAGGGTATTTACATTTACATTTACATTTACAGCATTTAGCAGACACCCTTATACAGAGCGACTTACAATTGGTACAATCTTACAATCCAAGCAATTGTGGGTTAAGGGCCTTGCTCAAGGACCCAACAGTGGCAGCTTGGCTGAGGTGGGATTTGAATCCTGGACCTTCTGGTCCATAGTCCTCCACCTTAACCACTAGGCCACCACAGTCCCACAGTATTTCTAGTGCCGGTCCCAAGCTCGGATAAATGGTGAGGGTTGCGTCAGGAAGGGCATCCGGTGTAAAACATTTGCCAAATAAAGTATGCGAGTTCATAATAATTTCACCATACCAGATCGGTCACGGTTAACAACGACCGCCACTGGTACTGGTAGCAAACAGGGTACCAGCGGAAATTGCACTACTGTTTACCGAAGACGAAGAGGAGGGAAGCATGTGAGGAGACAGAGAGAAATCAGGAGGGGCCAGAATATAGCACTGAGGGTAGCAACCCTAAATGTAGGGACGATGACAGGGAAAGGTAGAGAGCTGGCTGATATGATGCAGAGGAGAAAGGTTGATGTTTTGTGTGTGCAGGAGACAAAGTGGCAAAGTGGAAATGGTTAGCAAGGCTCGATGCATTGGTTGCAGGTTTTTTTAAAATTAAAAAAAAACTATGTTCTACCATGGTGTGGGAATAGGAAGAGAAATGGAGCTGGTGTGGTTCCCTGAAGGAAGGAAAACAATGTTAAAGAATGCCGTTGGAAAAAAAAAAAAAAAAAAAGGTGAAAGGGTGTGTCAATAGGAATAAATCAATGTTCCTGAAGCTGGAAATTGAGGTTTGGTAATGTTTGAATT
Source organism: Ancistrus triradiatus (assembly GCA_025084515.1). Classification (NCBI taxonomy): domain Eukaryota; kingdom Metazoa; phylum Chordata; class Actinopteri; order Siluriformes; family Loricariidae; genus Ancistrus; species Ancistrus triradiatus. The sequence continues at coordinate 53,264 of JAJAGP010001068.1, read as the reverse complement.
GTTTTGTTAGTGGCTTATGCACACAAAGTTTGGCTGTGAAATTAGAGGGAGAAAGAGAGAATTTCTGGGGGGAGTTAGATGAAGTGGTTGATGCATTCCCAGGTAAGAGAGACTGGGTTGATGGGTGCAAGAATTTCAATGGTCCCATGTTGGTGAAAGTAATAAAGAGATGAGGAAGTGAAAATGGGCAGGTTTGGTGTTTTATAATGATAGGAACCACCTGAAGGAACAGATGGTGGGTGATTTTGCAAAAGAGGATGGCAAATGGCCTGTTTGGTTACCAACATATTTCCAAAAGAAATAAGGAGCATAGGGTGACTTATAAGAGGTGGAGGAGGAGCACAACAGGTAAGACTACAAATCCCTATGTAGAAGAATGTTTGCTTTAAAGAGATTGTGGTGATTTGTAAAGCTAGTGGGCAGGCGAGGAGTATAAACAACGCAGCATCGGATGGTGGGAGTTGCAGGATGGCTCTGGTGGTAGGAAGAGGAAGGGACAAAAGGCAGAGCAGAAGGACCAATGGTGGAAGTTTTTGAGAAAGGAAGAATTGTTTTTTGTAAGGAGTTTCAGAGAGGAGCGAAGAAAGGCCCCTTTGGGTTGATAGAAATAGCTCCCCCAGATGACTGGGTAGTAGCAGCAACAGTAATTAGAACAGACAAGGTAGAAAAAGGTGGTGTCTTCTGGAACAAGGCCCAAAAGGATGAAAAGGAAACCTGGTGGTGGAATGAGGAAGTGCAATCGGAGGTTTCAGAGAAAGATGTCCCAGCAAAGAAGAAAAAAGAAATGGGGACATGACCAGGACTAAATGGGAGAGTAGGCAGGAGTACAAGGAGATGTGGGCAAAAAGGGCAAAGAAGGGAGGTGCAAAGGCCAAGAAAAAGGCCAACTATGATTATATGAAAGGGTTAGACAGTAGGGGAAGGAAAGAGAAGGAGTTTGTATCTGCTGGGCGAGACAGAGAGATAGAAGCGGAAAGGATGTGCAGCATGTCGGGGTGATCAGATAGAAATGGAAAAATGTGTACTGAACAAGTGAGGAGAGGGTTGAGGGAAAAGATGGAAGGAAAGTATTTTTGAAGGTTTGATGAAATGTTAAGAAAATGGAAAGGAAAGAAGGGCTGGAGGGTTGGGTAGAATTGTGGAACATGGATGTAAGCAAAAAATAGTGAGGATAAGTTGAGGAAGCCTTTGAAAAGGAAAAATGAAGAACGGAAAAGCCAGTGGGGAACTGATTGACATACATAATACCGGTTTTTTGAGTTATGGAAAGTCTAGGAGAGTGGTAGGTGGTTGTTTTTTTTTTGACTAGAATTATTCAAAATTGAATTCTGGGTTAAATGAGAAAAGTAATGTTCGGAGGGAATGGAGGAAAGTTTACCATTGTAACCGATTTTTTTTAAAAGCAGAAGGGTGATGTACAGAAGTTTGTGGCTCTTACAGAGGCATCAAGTTGATGACCACACACATGAAGATTTGGGATAGAAGTTGTGGAAGCTAGGTTCATACAGGAGCGGAAGGGTTGACAGTTTGTGGGTGGAACAACAGTATTGTTTTCATGCCAAGGAAAGAGCACCATGGATTGCCAATTTTTTTTGCTTATTGGAAGGACTGCCCCGTTTTTGAATGAGAAAGTATAGAGAAATGGTCAAAAAGAGCTACAACCTGCCATCTTTTGTGGATTTGGAAAAGCATATGACGGGTGCCAAAGGGAGGAACTGTGGTGGTGTATGAGGAAAGGTCTCGAGTGGGCTAAAAGTACGTTAAATTTAGTGCAGGACAAAAAAAAAAAACCACATGTATGATAACAGCGTGACAAAGCGGTGGAAGATGTGCTTGTAGGAGTGAGACAGATAATCTCAAGGTAGAGGGTGGGACTGCTTTCAAGAATTCGGCCCTGAGAGTCCCTTTCCGTCATTTTGGCCTCTTGGTGATGGACAGAACTAACAGATGAGGTTCCATACAAGGAACGCCCCCGTGTACTTATGATGTGTTTTGCAAGACGACATTGTGATCGGGTAGTGAAGAACAGGAACAGGTAGAAGAAAACTTGGAGAGGTGGAGGTATTATCTGGGAAAGGAAGAGGAAAATGAAAGTTCAACCTGTGTAAGACCGAATACATGTGTTATAATGAAAAGGGGAAAGGCAGTGGTGGACAGTCAGGCTAAACAGGGATCCAGTGGTTACCAAAGGTCCAGGGAGTTCAGGGTACTTGGGGGCAATCAACTGTCAAGGAAAAATGGGGAGGTGTGGAAAGGAGGTAAAGAAGAGAGTACAGGCAGGATGGAGTGGGTGGAGAAGAGTGTCAGGAGTGCTGTGTGACAAAAGGGTCGCAGCAAAAGTGAAAGGAAAGATTTATAAGAGAGTAGTGAGACCAGCCTTGTTGTATGGCTTAGAGACAGTGGCACTGACAAAGAGACAGGAAGCAGAGCTGGAGGTGGCAGAAATTAAGATGTTGAGGTTCTCTTTAGGAGTGTCTAGGGTGGACAGGATTAGGAACGAGATCATCAGAGGGACAGCACAGGTTGGAAAATTGTCGGTCGGGCCGGGTGGCGTGGAATTCCCGGATGAGGAGGGGATCCAGGACGTCCTTGGCGTCCACCCAGCTGTTCTCTTCGGGACAGTAGCCCTCCCACTCAACCAGGTACTGGATGTGCGCGCCCCGTCGGCAGGAGTCCAGGAGGCGATGGACTGCGCACGAGGGAGCCTCCAGCGGGCCGGTGGGCGGAGGTTGATCCGAGGGAGAGAATTCGGCCAGCGGTCCGGGGACCCAGGGCTTGAGGAGCGACACATGGAAGGATGGAGAGATGCGTAAATGAGAAGGCAGTTGTAACTGATAAGTGACCTCGTTTATGCGTCAGAGGATTTTGTAAGGACCCATAAAACGTGGAGAAAAAGGGGTACCTCCCTGGATGTTGCGGAAACCTCGGGTCGACAGCCAGACTCGATCTCCCGGATGGTAGGTGGGAGCAGAGCGTCGGTGCCGGTCAGCGTGCCTCTTGTAGCGGCGGATCGCCTTGTCGATCCTGAGGTGAACTTGGCACCAGATGTCTTCGCTGCAGCGGAACCAGTCGTTGACGGCCGGCGCGTCTGAGGGCGTGGAGTCCCAGGGGACGAAGGGGGGTTGGAAGCCCAGGACGCACTGAAACGGTGTGAGACCAGCGGAAGAGTGCCGGAGGGAGTTTTGGGCTATTTCGGCCCAAGGAAGGAACTGAGGCCAGTCGAGCGGGTTGTGGAGACAGTAGCACCGCAGGAATTTCTTTAGCTCCTGGTTCGAGCGTTCGCACTGACCGTTGGTTTGTGGTTGATAGCCTGAGGAGAGGCTGACGGAGGCGCCCAGCTTTCCCAGGAAAGTGCGCCACACCGCGGAGGTGAATTGGGGTCCCCGGTCCGAGAGGATGTCCTCGGGGATGCCAAAGTTACGGAAGACGTGTTCAAAGAGGCACTCGGCCGTTTGTAGTGCGGAGGGGATCTTGCACAGAGGGATGAAGCGGACGGCACGGGAGAAGCGGTCGACGCCGGAGAGGACGGTGGTGAATCCGCGAGAGGACGGGAGGTCCTTGATGAAGTCAACGGCGATGTGCGACCAGGGTAGTTGCGGCACGGGCAAGGGATGGAGCAGACCAGAAGGAAGGGTGCGAGGTGTCTTGGCTTGTGTGCAAATGCTGCAGGATGCGACGAAGCGATGCACGTCTTTGCGCATGTTCTTCCACCAGTAGCGCGCCGCCAGGAGTTGATGGGTGCGGGTCACCCCGGGGTGGCCAGAACAAAGGGAGACGTGTGCCCAGGCGAGGAGGCGGTCGCGGAGGTCGGTGGGAACGAACTTCTTGTCCGGTGGGCAGTCGGGTGGGGTGCGTGTCTGGGAAAGCCTGTCGTCCAGTTCTTGCTCGAAATCCCAGTGGATGGCGCCAACGACACATGAAGCCGGGAGGATAGGCGCAGGTGCCTCCGGGGCGGCTGGGTCGGGATCGAGGCTACGAGACAGCGCGTCTGCCTTGGTATTTTTCGAGCCCGGGCAGTAGGTGATGGAGAAGGAGAACCGGGAGAAAAAGAGGGACCAGCGGAGGGAACGGGGATTGCCCCGCAGAAGCGTGGTGAGGGGCGCCACTGTGCGGCTGAAATCCCTGATGAAGCGGCGGTAGAAATTCGCGAATCCGAGAAAGCGCTGTAGCTGTTTGATGGACTTAGGCGTGGGCCAGGTGAGGACAGCGGACAGCTTGGAGTCGTCCATAGCTACACCGGAGGGGGAGATTATGTAGCCGAGGTAATGCACTGACTGGGTGTGGAACTCGCATTTTTCCGCCTTCACACGGAGATGGTGGGAGTGCAGCTTCTTCAGAACCTGGCGGACGTGGGAGACATGAGTGGTGAAATCCGGCGAATGCACCAGGATGTCATCCAGGTACACAGTGACAAAGCGGCCGAGCATGTCCCGAAGCACGTCGTTTATGAACGCCTGGAAGACCAAGGGGGCGTTGGCCAGGCCAAAGGGCATCCCCAGGTACTCGTAGTGGCCTGAGCTGGTGCTGAAGGCGGTTTTCCACTTGTCGCCCTCCTTGACGCGAACCAGGTTGTAGGCGTTTCTGAGGTCCAGTTTGGTGTACCAGTGTGCAGAGCGGAGTTGCTCGAGGGCCGAGGGGACCAGCGGGAGTGGGTAGGCGTACCTGCGGGTGATGCGATTGAGTTCCCGGTAGTCAATGCATGGGCGTAGCCACGAGTCTCGTTTGGGCACGAAGAAGAAGCCCACCGAAACGGAAGAGGTGGACAGACGAATGAAGCCGAGATCCAGGTACTCAGTGATGTAGTCGGACATGGCTTTCTCCTCGGCCAGTGAGAGAGGGTACAGGCGGGCTTTGGGTAGAGGAGCGTCAGGGATGAGGTCGATGGCGCAGTCATATGAACGATGAGGAGAGAGAGAGGGAGGAGAGCCCGTTCCGAAGACCGAAGCCAGGTCCCGATACTGGTCGGGCACGTTGTGAGGGAGAAGCGGAGAGTCAGAGAGCGGGAGCGAGTTGACCTGGAGGGCTGGACAGAGCAGGCAATGGTCTTGACACCACGGGGACCAGCGGATGAGCTTGCGGGCGGACCAGGAGATGAGAGGGTCATGGCGGCGAAGCCAGGGGAGCCCCAGGATGATGGGATAAGCCAGAGAGTTCACCGGAAGCAGAGAGAGGATCTCCTGATGAGTGGCGCTGGTAAGCAGGCAGAGGGGGACGGTGACACGGGTGAGGAGGCCCGAGCCGAGAGGACGACCATCGGCTGCGGTGATACAACGGCCCGTGAGGAGCGACGTGCAGGGGATCTCCCACTTGGTGATGAGGCGGTCGGCAATGAAGTTCCCCTGGGCGCCGGAGTCAATCAGGGCTTTGAGAGAGACCTCAGCGTGAGCGAGCCGCAAGAGCACAGGCAGAGTGAAGGAGGGAGTAATAGGGAGTCGACTCACCCGGGGTGTGCGTGCCGGGTCCCTGGCTGGCTGGCCCAAGAGGTGGTGCAAGGTCGCAGGCAGGGCGCAGGTGGCGATCCGAGCCGCAGTAACAGCAAAGACCCTGCTCGAAGCGGCGACGACAGGTGAGTGCGAGTGAGCTCCATGGATTCGGCAGGGGGCGAAGGGTCACGGATGGCGAGAGGAGTGGGCCGTGGAGCAGTGGTAGGCCGGGGGGCGAGGAGTTGGTCCAGATGGATGGTAAGCGTGATGAGTTCCTCCAGAGAGAGGTTAAGGTCACGCCCGGCCAGTTCTCTCCTGAGGTCGGGACGCAGACCCTGATGGAACGCAGGGAGAAGAGCGGGAGGATTCCATCCGCTCTGTGCCGCCAGGGTGCGGAACTGGAGGGCGTAGTCAGCAGCAGAGCGGCGGCCCTGGTGTAGAGTGAGCAGTATGTCCCCGGTGGATCGCCCATCGCGAGGATGTTGGAACACAGTGCGGAAGGCAGTCAAAAAGCGGCTGTAATCCCTGGCTTCATCTCCCTGCTGAGACCAGATGGCGGTAGCCCAATCCAGGGCATGGCCTGAGAGGAGGGAGACTTCTAAGGCGATGCGGGCCGCGTCGGACTCTGGTGGTGAGTGGGTGAAGTACAGGTCACACTGCAGGAGGAAGCCCTCACAGCGTTCCAGATTGCCGTCGTATTTTTCCGGTAGAGCGATCCTGTAAGCCGAGTGCGGCGTCCGCGGAGGGCTTGGAGGAAGCAGAACTTAGGCAGGAAACTCCGTAGCGGCGGGGGACGGCGTTAGTTGTGACACGCGTTGAGTGAGCTCGCTAACGGAGGGGACTAGCGAGTTGAGCGAGCGTTGGTTGTCAGCGAGGAGAGAGACCGCCTGAGCCACTTCCTGAAGCTGGGCGTGGAGCTCGGCGATTTGTTCCGCTGTGGTCGAGGAGAAGTTGGTTCCACCAGCCGCTGTCTCCATGGTGGCTATACGTACTGTAACGCCGACGGAAAGTAGGAGACAAACGCAGGCAGGTGGAGTACACGAGGAGGCTTTATTAGCAGCAAACGAGGCAAAAGTAGAGACCATGAAGTGGAGCTATGAGCACAGGTAAGAAACCTTGACGTATAGCAACTAAAAGGGGAATGGATGGGTGTTTAAATAGGGGGAGAGCGAGGTGCAAAAACGGGAACAGGTGCAGGTGATCAGTAGGAGGGAGAGGATGAACGAGGCAGACGGCGAGCGGTGGGAAAGGCGCTGGTGGTGGGCGTGACAGTAATACATTATACATTTTACTCATGCGTAATCGCAGTCCTACAGCTTCACTCCGACTATAAAATTTCAGCTCACCTGTATCCCAATAAATGCCACAACCACAGAACATAGGAAGGCTATCAGTTTAGGAGAAGTTCACCACCTCTTCTGCTTGTTTGATCTTCCTGCCACATGACCTGTGAAAACTGTACAAAGCCATAAACATTAATAAAACGTATACGTGCTAGTTTTATTTATTTTTATTTATTTATTTTACAAAATTTACAATTTGGAATTAGGGTGCTTGAATAGTTCAGAGGAAATTTGCTAGCCCACCACCACACTGAACTGGATTAAGCAACAGTGGTGCCTCCTGGGCAGGTCAGGTATTACACAGGTACTAATGGCTGTTTATGAAGCAAGGCGGACCAGTCGAAGGATCAGTCTGCAGCACTGCAACAACAACCCCTGATATGCTCGTGATGAACTTCTGTCCCATCCAGAGCACGCTTATGTCTGCACAGATGTAAACAGGTCCTGGTGGAACCCCACTTCATCACAGGGATGGGTAAGGATCACTTTTGCAGAGCCATTGATCCCCAACTGGCCTTCTTTCTCTCAGACAGCTGACCAGAGGACACCGGTGGGATTTCAAACCCAGTTTCCTATGGTGGTGGCATAGTGTATCAGACCACTATGGCACCTGTGCACCAGTTCTTCTTCAAATTAAATTAAGTCTACATGAAATTAATTACAATTTGCCATTGCTAGGGATAGGGACAGGTTAATTTAAACTCTATTGCAGTCTAATGTTCAATTTTTGGCACCTCTAGTCACGAGTTTTTTAAATAAAAAAACTTCACACTCTCTAGAGGGAACAAACTTCAATAAAGCACATTTAAGCGCAGTTTGGTGCATATATTTTAAAACATAATAAAAGTGATCATACGCCTTATGAAGCAAGTATATGAGTGGATTTCGCTGAATTAGTTCCATTTGCTTATGGAACTCTTTATTAAAATTAAATGTAATGTTCTATATATTTCAACCATAAATATAACAACACCCATAACCTTATTTAACTATTCAAAATGAGTATTGGTCAATACAGAGGTACCACTGTAGTTTAGTTCCCAAAATGTCCACTGATGAAGGTTTAAGGAGTATTTATTGGTGCCTAACAGTCACTAATACAGTCTTATGTAGGACTTTGGGCAGCTCAGAAAGCTCTGTTAAGTTGATTTTCTAAATAAAAAAGATTTAGAATATCCCACCCTAAACATCCGAGAACTTTACATCTGGAAACAACGAATGGATACGACCTATGTCCGGTCTTAGGACATTTAGATTGCATGCAACTGTCATTCATGCAACTGTCATAAATCTCTCAAATGATACATAAATATAATTATTCTCAATCATTCATTGTCTTATCTGATTATCCTAGTCAGGGTCGCGGGAGAGATGGTGCCTAGCCGGGGACACAGGGCACAAGGCAGGAACAGCCCTAGAAAGGCACCATGTCATCATAGGGCACCCACACCCACACACTAAGGGACACTTTGGAAACACACATGTCTTTGGAATGTGAGAGTAAACCGGAGTACCCGGAAAAAACCCACGTGAACACAGGAAGAACATGCAAACTCCACAGGGTAAGGATTGAACCGGGGAGCTCGGGGCTATGAGTTGACAGTGCTAACTGCTGCCACATCATGCTGTTCACTAAATGTAATTACATACAGTGGTGCTGTATGTAAATTGTCACCAGTTTGTGTTTACTATGTTACCTATTCTACCGGTTATCTAATTAATCAGCATATTATGGATATTAATCACCTAATGATTAGCATATTGAACCATTAATTAACATGTTTAATCAGCATATTATTATACGTTTGACTCAATGGCAGTGATTAGAAGCAGTAAGAGATCAGAAGTGTAACGTAGGTCAAGGATGTTTTTGTACATTTTGTGCAGACAGAACTTTGAGACGGTGTACGTGCAGAAAGATGTACAAGACATGCATTGTCAGCGTAATTGTGTTGATTTGAGGAAGAAGATGTTTTGAACAGTGTCCAATCTGTCTGGACAATAAGTAATGGAAAAGACCCAACAGCAGGGACGCTGAATAAGTGGAAATGACTACAGGATCCATGTCTATGGGCAGTGATTGAATAAGAATAACAAGGATGAAGCTGTCGGTTGAGAAAAGAGGACGTGCAACTGAGAGGTTTAAAAGGAGCTCGAACGATGCTGTGCTTCGGATTTCTTGTATTGAGATCCCCAGATCTGTAAATAAAGAATGGACCTTGAACTTTCGTCGTTAAGTGTTTTTTCCCAAGGGTCGTAAAAGAACCTGCGAGGAGATGGAGAGGTCTACCTCAACAAAATATAATTACTTACAGTGCAAATGGCTTCTGTCATACATAGGAAAGATCCTTAAGATCTCTGTACAACTTGGTCCAACTCCTGTAACCATTTTCATATCTGCCTGAGACAGAACAGTCGGAGCAACCCGACATTTCTATCTGGATGCTTTATTTATTTTTTCAATGAGTATAGAAGAGAGAAAAAATGGTTCACATACACATTAGTAATGAGATAGACCCAAAATATAAATAGTTAGCACATGTAGATTAAAAGATATTGCACTTGTTTAAAAGTTGTATAATAAGCAAATAAAAAGCAAATTAATAGTATTGAACATTGTTTTAGGTAGACTCGACGTCTTATTGATTACAGTGTGCTTGATTTTAGAGCAGAGTTCTGTGTGATGATGGATTTGGGATTGAAACAGTTTTTTAGTCTCTTCGGACCCAAATGCAGTTAGCTAGAGATGGAAATTGTGAACCAAAATCTGAAATAAATAATATGTAAACTAAACAAGAGAAAACGGAAAACGAAGCTGCGCCCCTAGCGGCTGGCAGCTGAGGATCGAACAATTGTCACTCACGACAGGGTCCATTGCTCTAACGTCTTGCCATGAGCTGGCTGGAATGACATGAGTTTAAACTGAAGGGATAAAGAACAAAAACAAATGCCGTGCAGAGCAAACTGAAAAAAACTAAATCTATTCCTTCAAATATGACCAATGAACGGAGGAGATGCCAGGCCACTTTAAAGCGCCGTGGCGGGCGAAAATAAAGAGAATGAACAAAAAACAAAAAACGAAAGGGCTCGGTGAAAAATGGCGGGGCCTTGCGCAATCGGCGTACGCAATCGCCGTAGCTCGGGCCGGCACATGCGCAACGCGGCGAGATCCCGAGCGGAGTCGAGCGGGGGCGTGTCACGAGACTGCCTCGGCAGAGCGACACGGAAGGAGAGGCTCGAGACTGAAAAAAGGCGACGCAGCAAACCTCTCAAAATACGTGAAAGGGGGAATCTATTCCTGTGCTAAATCTAAGCCCTAATTTACCTCCGGTCTTCTGAGCCGTACATGACCGATCTCCTAAAGTGAGATTGGTCTACCAGTAAGCTTAACAGGCACGGAAAAAAATCACCACCTAAAAAACGCTGTAGCAGTAAGGCAGCAAGGTCAGCGAATGCAGCAACAACCTGCCAGGACTCAGGAACGCTCTTATATACCTGAGCCAGCAGGTGTTGCTAATCAATGCCAATCAATGCCTCTAAAGACTGGGGCCTGCATACCGCAGAACGCCGAGTGAGCATAAGGACATAAGTGAGCTGATGCTGCCCTCAAACGTCCAAAAGGCAGAGAGCAGCGCGAATCCTATCAGTTACATGCTGATAAGGCACCCCATTACGTGATTGCAGTAAAGCACTTTCTCTGACTAATGGAACCTCAATTCACCATCTAGAATGCTGACAGAGGAATCTAGGTTTTTGACACTAAATAAGCCTGCATAACTATAACTGGAAGAAGAGTAGTAGCCTGGTTGTGTTGGTGATTTTTTAAGATCCTTACTCCCAGTGATGGGAGATGTAGGGAACGATCAACCTTTTTGGAAAACCTCTTTGCTGCATCACCATGACAGTGCTGACTGGGTGCGATATGGAAAAACCGGACTCGTGTGCCCATAACAGATGAAAAGAAACAGAAACTTATTACCATCATGACCTGATTTCACTCGTGCTTTTGTGGTTGAATTAAACAACTCACAGTTTGTCATGAGTCATGTTTCAAAAAAGAAGTTTTGTACTAATTGAAGGCTGATAAAGCCTGCATTTACACGGCAGTCTGCATCTAACAACTACATTATTGTATATAATTGTTCATGACCTCCAGGTTTATGTTTGATAACTCCAGTAACTCAGTGCTACCAAGCGATAAGACTGTAGAGCATACCATATATTGCTAAACAACTCCATTATGACTAATGTCAACTAAAAGAATTCCTCCAACACATTCTCAGCAATATGTAGTCGTACAGGAAAACTGACAGAAGCACAGATTATGTGGTCACATTCCATAATTAATTACAATCACATGACTTGGTTATTTTTATCATCTGGACAAGTGATTTTACAAATGTGTTTTTTGCTCCATGGTCTTCAAAATGTTTTTCATAACAGTTCACTCAGTGGGAGTTTGTTTAGTAGAGACTCGTGGTAATTTTTGTTTGTTTGTTTGTTTCAGTAGGTGGTGCCATGCCTGCAACTCGGAAGCATGATGGTGTAAGCAGTAGACTATTTATACTGAAACTGCACCGTCAGCCATTGAGTGGAGTCTGTCCTGGTCGTCCTGTCAGGTAAGTTTCATATCCGTGTTGCCAATATATTCTCTGAATATATTTTTAGGAGGGATAACAGTATTTATACTATTTGTGTTCTTCCTGAACTTCAGAGCTGAGCTGTAGTTCCTTTAAGTGGAGTGTGGATGTGCTATCACAACATACAGTATTTACATTCAGTATTTGTTTAACAAATCCCTCGTTATTCTTTCAGTTTAAAAATGGCTGAGATGGATGCTTCAAGGTAAAGTTACTCAGTTTTTCTACATAGATTTTGTGTTTTTATTACAATATAACAACACTACCATCAGTGTTGTCTGAAATGATTTGTTTAAAACTTATTTAAGCCTTATTTATAGTAATATTGTGAGCAAAGCCTATGTTCATGGATGTATCAACTCAGTTTGTGATTGAACAAAACAATTGAGTCATAAAATAACATTTATAATTAAATGTTTTTGATAAAGTACATTGTGGCTGTAATTGTATGATATGACAGTATTACTTGATATTACCGGAAAACAAATTTGAGGATGTAGATCTAGAACATGCTGTGACCAGAAGTGGAACAAGATAATGGAGTTGGAATGACCTACACTTGCAATTAGAAATATTCAACCCCCCTCACCTTAAAAGGCATTACGGTGATGTGAATAGAATTGAATGAAAGTATACAACAGTAAGTCTCAGTAAACCAAGAAAGAATATCTATGTGCTGCAACTGCTTCTTTAAATCCGACCAGACTTAAGCACCCCTAAATTTAGGACAATTTTTTTTTTAATAGTTGTTGTTTATTTGTTTTTCCAATCTGGAAGTGTGTCCCTGATAAGCTGATGCAACTCCATTCTTTAAATTCCACCAACTATTTTCTGGGGATTTAAATTTGAAGATCTCACCTTTGCTGTGGTGGCAATATGGATCAGACAAAACACTGATCCATATTGCCAAACAGTTTCAGTTTCATCTTGGATATCTTCTTATACCCACAGACCTTTTGGTGCAATGAAATGATCTCTTTCTGTTTTTGTGACAGCTCCTCCTCCTCCTCCATCAATATGGATGTAAAACTCCTTGAACACAGTGCTGGGTTGGGTTTCTATAAACAAATCACAGACAAAGCAAATGAAGGGTTGTCACTGAGCTCTCAATGGGTTAGTCATGTTTAAGCCAACTTCAGGTGAAACAGACTAGCAGTAGGGTTTTAATCTCAGCAATATTCTATAGGGTGCGATATGGCAGTAAGAATCTAATATCCTGCTAACTCTAAAACACTACAGCATTCATTTCCTTTGTTCATTTGATGTACCATTCAACTGATAAAAACTTTCTTTGGGGGCGTTGATTATTTCTGCTTGCAAGTGTATAATGTGATCCAGTTTTCAATTTATGTATTAACTTTACTGGTTCAGGTCCTGGCCTGGACTCTGTCTGTGTGGAGTTTGCATGTTCTCGATGTGTCTGCAATGGTTTCCACATTCCAAAGAGACTCCAAAGTCTTCTAGTGTGAATGAGTGTATGTGAGCCATTCCACCAAATGTGTGCCATTTCTGTCCCCAGGACATTACTTGTAAAACATCTTATTATTAAGCAAAGTGTCCTGCCCAGTGGTGTAAATGCAAATTTAAGGTATGTAATTTAAAACATTACTAAACACTATCTAGAACACTGAAAAATAGTATTTGTTAGCTGTCTCTGGTCTCTAACATTCCACTTTACAATGGAATATAATGATTATCCATAATATTTTAATCCATAATCCAAAATATTTTACTTTAAAATACATATTTTAGTCAGGTCCCCAGGTTTTCACTCAGTCCTGTAATCCTGATCCTATCCATATTCCCACTTCTGAAAATGATGGAACATACCACAGGACAATTCCTTCAATAGGATGGTATATCATTTGGATCTTCTGCAAACCATGGGAAGACCAAAAATAAGTTCTCTCTTATTATTTCCTGTATATTTCATGATTATTGTAACTATGACTGACAACGTCAATTTTTATGTTATTTGTTTACTGTGAAAAATACAATTTCTAATTCCGTGCAAAAAACTCAATCTTGTTACAGGACTGAATAATGGGCGAAAATATGTAAAAATGAAATGAAGTTGCCTGAGATGGCATCCATTTGGTGGAATGACTCATGTGTGACCCGTTATGGATTGGCGCCCTGTCTGGGTTAATTTAACTGGCACCTTTGCTGCCAGTTAGGCCCCGAATAACCAAGACCCTAAGCTGGATGAAGCGGATGTGAAAATGAATGAGTGAATAAATAATGACTTTTATACTGTATCTATAAGTTAATGGGTCTAGTATTGATGAAGGTATATTATGTGACTGTATTTTCTATTGCTAGTGAAAAGTGGCCTTTGGAGTACAAGATGAACAACAAGAAGCGAGGCTTAGCCCTTATCTTCAACCAGGAAACATTTAACATACCAGGGAAGGATGTAAATGACTGGCAAGGCACAGCTGAGGACAAACAGCGGCTTACTAAAAGGTGCACTATCACACTCTTTCTTATCTTAATCTGACATTTTGCGTAACATATGCAGTTGTATGCAAATGTGCCGAAACCTTTGAACAAGACTGTGCTAGAAATGTAGATTTTTTTTGTAAATCTATATTTAAGAACTTAGTCATGCCATTCATTTACATTATTGCATGTTTTATAAAGTTTTGTTTAACTTCTATTTCAGATTTCAAGCTCTGGGATTTGAAGTAAAAGTTCATGACAACAAAACCAAGCAGGAAATGATGGCCGAACTACGTAAAGGTACAATCCATAACCAGTGTTTCTGAATAGTGATTTCTGTTTGCTGTAAATTGTGTACAAATGTTATATGTTATGTTTAACCACAGCTGCAGAAATGGACCACAGAGACAGTGACTGCTTTGTCTGCATTATTTTGAGTCATGGGGAAGAAGGTCATATTTTTGCTTATGACGATAAGGTTAAAATTCAGGCTATAACAGATCTCTTCAGAGGAAATAAGTGTAAGAGCCTCGTTGGGAAGCCCAAGATCTTCATCATCCAGGTGACTGTGATATTATTATTATTATATATGTGTGTTTGTGTGTGTGTGTGTGTATGTGTGTGTTTAACATGCTTACATTGTGGGGACCAGATGAAAGAAAGCTGACATTTTTACATGGTGAGGACACCTCGATGGTCCCCAAATGGAAAAATGGCAAAAACTGGCATTTTTACAAAAACTGTAATTTTCTTTTGAAAAACCAAGCGACTCAAAAGATTTGCTTTAGGTTACTGAGGTCAGGGTTAGGTGTTGGTGTAGCATTAGTTGGCTATAGTGAACATTATCTCATTGGAAGGTCCCCATAATGATAGAGAGACAAACCTCAGAAAAAAGTTGTTGACGCTCAGCCTGAAAAAGGTTACAAAACCATCTTTAATGATCAAACAGACTGTGTACAACAGGAGGAATGTAAATGTAAATATAAATGGTATATCCCCAAAAAAGAGGTTTATTCTACTCTTCCAAGAAGACCATTCCTGATCAGGTTTCTTTGGACTGTAAAGGTCGACTGCAGAAGGGTAAACTTGGCATCCCGATGAAGTTGCCATATCCTGCATACATACATATGCATAAACTCTAAATACTTGCCACTGTAGCCTGTAGAAGCTAAATGTTTAAATATTTAAAATACATTTTAAATAAATTTAAATAAATAAATCCTAATGAAAAGCATTTTCGTGTTTATGAATGTAGGCATGTGCTGGTACAACAACAGATACTGCTGTCACCCCGATGACCGGAGGAGACAGTTCAGAGGAGAAGAATAAGCGTCAGAAATACACTCTCCCAGCAGGAGCAGATTTCCTGATGTGTAATTCTGTTGAGAAAGGTAAGTGGGATCAGTAACATTAGTCTAAGGCCAATGTGGGGTTAAGTGCATGTGCCATTATAAAGTAAATAGAAAGACAATCACGTGTTTGTATGTAGACCTGTTTGTTTTATTATTATTATTATAGAGACCGACCTAATCAGATACACCTCATTCAGTACAAGGGTTCATTGATATCTGATAGCTATCTCCTGTGCAAGCTGTAAATCAGCTCATATCACTGGACTGCCTACTTGTTTACAGTTTTATTAGTTGCATCAAAGGCGATTTTATCTGATCTCTTCAATTTTCTTAAAGGTGACATTTTGTACCAATTGTCCACAAGTTAACCCAGTTCCCTAAACAAAATGTCTGTGACATGCTTTGAACAAAATACCTGTAACGCCGAACGGGAGGCAGGAGACAAACGCGAGTTCGTGGATAGATATACTTGCGCTTTGAAACTACAAAGCGGAGGCAATGTAGGAGCAACTGGACAAGGTAAGGAACCTTGTAGTGTAGCAACCAAACGGGGAACTGAATGGGGCATAAATAGAGGGAGAGAGAGAGGCAAAAACGGGAACAGGTGCAGGTGGTTAATAGGAAGGAGAGGACGAGTGAGGCAGGTTGCGTGTCGCTGGAGCGGCGCTGGCTGTGGGCGTGACAGTACCCCCCCTCGAAGGACTCGCGTAAGCGGGGGTGCGGCGGGAGCCGGAGGAGCGAGGAGGACTTGCGTGGGTGGCCGCGCGGCCTGGGGGCCGGTCGGTCGGGTCGGGCGGCGTGGAACTCCTGGACGAGGAGGGGGTCTAGGACGTCCTTAGCATCCACCCAGCTGTTCTCCTCGCGGCCGTAGCCCTCCCACTCAACCAGGTACTGGAGCCGCGTGCCGCGCCGGCGGGAGTCCAGGATGCGACGGACAGTGTAGGTGGGAGCCTCCAGCGGGCCGGTGGGTGGAGGTTGGTCAGATGGAGAGGACTCCGCCAGCGAGCCGGGGACCCAGGGTTTCAGGAGCGATACATGGAATGACGGAGAGATGCGTAAATAAGCAGGCAATTGCAAACGGTAGGTGACGTCATTGATACGGTGGGTTATCTTGTAGGGACCCAGAAAGCGAGGAGAAAAAGGGGTACTTCCCTGGCAGGTGCGCAGTCACCGGGTCGACAGCCAGACACGGTCCCCTGGTTGGTAGGTGGGAGGGGAGCGACGGCGCCGGTCAGCGTGCCTCTTGTAGCGGCGGATGGCCTTGTCGATTCTGTGATGGACCTGGCACCAGATGTCTTTGCTGCGGCAAAGCCAGTCGTCGACGGCCGGGGCGTCCGACGGCCGGGGCGTCCCAGAACACAGGGAGAGGTGAGCCCAGGCGAGGAGGTGGTCGCGGAGATCGGAGGGCACGAACCTTTTGTCCGGCAGGCAGTTAGGCGGAAACGCGCGTTTGGGAGAGCCTGTCGTCCAGCTCGCGCTCGAAGTCCCAGCGGATTGCGCCGATGGTGCAAGAGGCCGGGAGGATGGGCGTGGGTGTCTCCAGGGTGGCTGGCTCGAGGTCGAAGCTGCGGGACAGCGCGTCCGCCTTGGTGTTCTTGGTCCCAGGGTGATAGGTGATGGAAAACGAGAACTGGGAAAAGAAGAGAGACCAACGGGCCTGGCGAGCGTTGAGGCGTTTGGCCGAGCGGAGGTACTCCAAGTTTTTGTGGTCGGTGAGAACTGTGAAGGGGTGTTTGGAGCCCTCGAGCCAGTGCCTCCATTCCTCCAGGGCCAGCTTGATGGCCAGTAGTTCACGGTCGCCCACGTCGTAGTTGCGCTCGGCAGGTGTGAGCTTGTGCAAAAAAAAGGCGACGGGGCGCAGCTTGAGCGGATCGTCGAGACGCTGAGAGAGGATGGCTCCCACTCCCATGGAAGAAGCGTCGACCTCCAGGGTGAAGGGGCATTCTGGGTTGGGATGTCCCAGGACGGGAGCGTGGGTGAAGCCTGCTCGGACTCCAGGGACCAGCGGAGGGAGCGGGGTTTGCCTCGCAAAAGCACGGTGAGGGGCGCCACCGTGCGGCTGAAATCCCTGATGAAGCGGCGACAGAAATTCGCGAAACCCAGGAAGCGCTGAAAGCTGTTTGATGGAGGTCGGCGTGGGCCAGGAGAGGACGGCGGAGAGCTTTGAGTCATCCATGGCGACCCCGGAGGGGGAGATCACGTAGCCGAGGTAATGCACAGACTGAGTATGGAATTCACATTTTTCCGCCTTCAGATGGTCGAGTACCTGGCGGACGTGGGAGACGTGGGTAGCAGAATCTGGTGAATGCACCAGGATGTCGTCCAGGTAGACAGTGACGAAACGGCCAAGCATGTCCCGGAGCACGTCGTTAATGAGCGCTTGGAAGAACGAAGGCGCCTTCGCCAGGCCGAAGGGCATCACCAGGTACTCGTAGTGACCCGAGCTGGTGCTGAAGGCGGTCTTCCATTCGTCGCCCTCCTTAACACGGACCAGATTGTATGCGTTCCTGAGGTCCAGTTTGGTGTACCAGCGCGATGAGCGGAGCAGTTCGAGGGCCGAGGGGACCAGCGGGAGCGGGTAGGCATAACTGCGGGTGATGCGGTTTAGCTCCCGGTAATCGATGCAGGGTCTGAGGCCTCCATCTCGCTTGGGAATGAAGAAGAACCCTGCTGACACGGGCGAGGTGGAGGGACGGATGAAGCCGAGCTTCAGGTACTCGGCGATGTAGTCCGACATGGATTGCTCTTTGGCCGCTGAGAGAGGATGCAGGCAAGCTTTGGGTAGAGGTGCGCCTGGGAGGAGGTCGATGGCGCAGTCGTAGGAGCGGTGCGGAGGGAGAGGAGGAGGCGAACTCATAGCGAAGACCGAAGCCAGGTCCCTGTAGTGGTCGGGTACGTTCCGCGGGAGAGGTGAGGAATCAGAGAGCGGGAGGGAGTTGACTTGCAGGGCTGGACGGAGCAGACAGTGAGCTTGGCACCACGGAGACCAACGGACAAGCTCGCGGGCGGACCAGGAGATGAGAGGATCGTAGCGGTGAAGCCAAGGGAGCCCCAGGATGATAGAATATGCAAGGGAGCTCATGGGAAGCAGAGCGAGGGACTCCTGATGGGTGGCGCTGGTAAGAAGGCAGAGAGGAACTGTGATGCGGGTAAGCAGACCCGAGCCGAGAGGACAGCCATCGGCCGCGATGATCCAGCGGTCGGCGGGGAGTGTAGTGCAGGGGATCTTCCCTGACTGTGACAAAGTGCTCGGCGATGAAGTCCCCCTGGGCGCCGGAGTCGATCAAGGCTGTGAGAGAGACGTCAGCGTGAGCGAGCCGCAAAATCACTGGCAGAGTGAAGGAGGAATCAGGAGGAAGTCGACTCACCCGGGATGCGCATGCCGGATCCCTGGCACGTGTGCTGACTGGCCCGAGAGGCGGAGCAAAATCACAGGCAGGACGCAGGTGACGGTCCGAGCCGCAGTAACAGCAGAGGCCCTGTTCGAAGCGGCGGCGACGTTCTTCGGCGGAGAGGTGGGCGCGAGCGAGTTCCATGGGCTCAGCCGGAGGTGAAGGATCGCGGGTCTCCGGAAGGGCAGCCCGAGGAGCGGGCCGAGGAGCGGAGGCAGGCCGGGGGGCGAGGAGCTGGTCCAGACGGATGGTGAGAGTGATGAGCTCCTCGAGAGACAGGTTGAGGTCACGTCCGGCCAGTTCTCTCCTGAGGTCGGGACGCAGGCCTTGGAGGAAAGCGGAGAGAAGTGCGGGTGTGTTCCAACCACTTTGTGCCGCCAGGGTACGGAACTGGAAGGCGTAGTTGGTGGCAAAACGGCGGCCCTGGCGTAGAGAGAGCAGAACATCACCGGCAAATTGCCCCTCGCGAGGATGCTGGAAAACCGCGCGGAAGGCGGTCAGGAAGCGGCCGTAATCCCTGGCCTCCTCACCTTGCTGCGACCAGACGGCGGTGGCCCAATCCAATGCCCGGCTGGAGAGGAGGGAGACTATCAAGGCGATGCGGGCCGCGTCAGACTCTGGTGGTGAGTGAGTGAAGTACAAGTCGCATTGTAACAGGAAGCCCTCGCAGCGTTCCGGATGGCCGTCGTACTTCTCTGGCAGGGCGATCTTGCATGCTGAGTGCGAGGCCCGTGGAGGGCTGGGAGGAAGCAGAACAGAGGCAGGAAGCACCGCAGCGGTGGGGGACCGCGTTAGCTGTGACACGCGTTGAGTAAGCTCGCTGACGGAGGGAACCAGTGAGCTGAGCGAGCATTGATTGTCAGCCAGCAAGGAAACCGCTTGAGCCACTTCGTGGAGTTGGGAGCAAGCTGCTCCGCTGTGGTCGGGGAGAGGTCGGTACCACCAACCGCTGTCTTCATGGTGGCTACACTAACTGTAACGCCGAACGGGAGGCAGGAGACAAACGCGAGTTCGTGGATAGATATACTTGTGCTTTATTGAAACTAAAAAGCGGAGGCAATGTAGGAGCTACTGGACGAGGTAAGGAACCTTGTAGTGTAGCAACCAAACGGGGAACTGAATGGGGCATAAATAGAGGGAGAGAGAGAGGCAAAAACAGGTGCAGGTGGTTAATAGGGAGGAGAGGACGAGCGAGGCAGGTTGCGTGTCGCTGGAGTGGCGCTGGCTGTGGGCGTGACAATACCATAAAGATCAGACACCATAACATCTTACTCACCCTGTTAAAATATGTTGCCAAAGAAACACAGAGCATAATTATTTTTAAATATTTACATTTCCCTCATCTGCAGTAGCTAATTCCTCTTTCAGGAAGAGTCCCATTTCTAGTACTACATTGTTTTGTTTAATTTAATTTATTTGTTTATTTAACGTTGCATCACCATCAATGGCTATTCATGACAGGAACGAGGTTACATCGATACTAATCAGCCAATTTAGAGTGACCAATTAACCTAATGCATGTCTTTGGAATTTGAGAGAAATCCAGAGTACCCAGAGTAAACCCATGTGGACACTGGGAGGTCATGCTAACTCCATACAGGCTGATGTCAGGATCGAAGTAGTGATCTCTGGAGCTGCAAGGTGACCCCGCTAACCACTTGCACCACTGTGCAGCCCGAGTACTGCATTGTAAACTGTGGTCAAACCATTTTCCCTGAATATTACACACTAGGCTGGTAGAACAGCAATCACATTCAGGGGTTGGCCTAAATGTATTTACACAAACACTGGAAATGAGTTTTACATAATATTCCCTTTAAGCTAAGTGGAAGCAATGAGTCCAGGAATTACTATATAGGCGAACTGGGCTGTTAAAAATGTACCACAGTGAAATAGAATGTGGTCCTAAAACTAACAGTAGTAGCAAGTGCTGTTTCTGATTGATTTTGGACAGCTGTATCTTTCATAATAATTAGTAACATTTTAACAGCTTGTTGTTACTATAAACCTGATCCTAAAGTGGTTTGAGTAATCATATTCAAATCTGATATAAAATGTGTCAGGTCCCTTTTTGAGTCTTGGTCCTCCCAAGGTTTCTTCCTTATAACATTTAGAGAGTTTTTCCCTTTCCATTGTCGACCTAGGCTTGCTCAATTAGGGTTAGATATTTGGAAAGCCGATTTCAGACAATGTTCCATTGTAAAAATGTCTATAGAAATAAATGCGATTTTATTTGACTTTGATCAATATCCCTATTGTATAAGGGGCCTAATATAAAATCACTTATACCAATGATGTCTGTTCTTAGGATTAGCTGCCGTTCATGATCCAGCCAATAGAACATTTTACATTCAGGACCTGTGTGAGATGCTTGAAGAGTACGGCTCAACTCTTGAGTTCACTGAGCTGCTGACACTGGTCAGTCTGAAGGTATCCAGACGGAACATTAATGAGATGCCCTGCTTCACCTCCATGCTCACCAAGAAACTCTACTTTAGACCTAAGAAGTAAGGTACTCCTACCCTAAGCTACAGCAGAGATTACCTGTGCCTCACTCCAGCCAGTAAATATTACAAATCTTCATTTTTTTTCCATGCATTGTTTTCACGACTGTATAAAAAGTGTGCAATGAAAATTGCAACTCAGAAGACTATGCTGTAATGTCACAACCCAGATGGCATGAAGACTAAGACCGAGCTCAGCCGATCTAAGACCCGTCGAGTGGTCTTGGCAAGGGGAGCTCAGCCTGAGTTCATCAGCATTTTCAGCAACTGGGGTCTTGGCAGGATATTGGTGGTTCTTATACTTGCTGACATAACCTAGATGTGCATTTGTAGGTTCCACAATCACAATAAAAGCACGGTTATGATATCAGTTTGCATTGCTCTGTGAACTGGGCATAACCTGTGACAGGAGCAAAGTTGATACTAGAACATGCAGTGTAGTATCACATTTTGTACATTTGGCCTGATTTCTGTTGACTTGATGACGAATCTCATTCGACCCCACTTTAGATCAGCTGGGTTCTACAAGTTTCATAAAAGCTTCATAAAAGCAACATAACATATCTTAAATTAATTTGCGGATCCAAATCCAAGTTGTAGGAAACCTGTGAGAGTCAGTTGTTGACAGACATAGCACCTATGCACCATAAATTACAAAAAGCACAAACATTAAACTCTATCATTAACGGAGATGCAACAACATTTGTTGTTACACAAAGAACGGCACATCTTTGCTTATTTAGTTTACTTAGTAATGAGCTAGCCAACTAACTTAGTGAGCTAATGACGAACACTTGCTAGCTAATATGAACAGTGGTTTCACCCAACACAACGTTTACAGTATATTGTTGATTTTTTCTAGCTGCACTTGTCAAAAATGGTCTCAGTATCTATGACAAGTTTTGACTATGAATATTTACTTTGTTAGCCTGTTTAGTTTAGCTGATAGCACACTAAAACAACCCCATTTTGCATTTGGTGACTTGAATCTGACTTGAAGTTAGGACTCTGGACTTGACTTGGGACTTGAGACTTACTTGTTACTTACAACTTGGTGACTTGTTTTCACCTCTGATACAGTTCGAAGGTGTTACAAAAAACACAACTAGATCATCTGTAGGTCACAACTAGATCAATTTGTAAAATTTTCTCGAGCACCTCAGAACTCATCAAATTCGGTTCTCAACACATTTTGACTAGAAAAATTTGACTCAGCTCGTCATTTGCTCGATAGTCGAGCAAAGAAAGACAGCAGGAGCTGTTGGTTTGTGCCCGGCTCTGTTCTCTCACTAACTTTAGCTTTGTGTCTTCAGCCGCAAAATATCAAACACTGCAAACTTGTTCAAATTGTGGTTTATTACAGCCTTGATAAGACACTGAATTGCAACTCACCCCACTCAGGTCGCACTTTTACACAGATGCTAAGTCATACATCACTACTATAAGCCACTGAATGCACTAAAACATAATTTTATGCTAAATCCTAGGCATAAATGGTACAACACAATTTAAAACATGACACGTGAGCTTTTATCAACTAATACAAAAATATACACACATAAAACAGACACACAAAAACTCAAAAATATACAGACCATCAACTAGTGTGCTAAAGGCTGGGACAGGGAAACAAACATGGAGCAGTGGAGCATGAATGTTTAAGTTTAAAGCTCCGTACACACATGAACTGAATTCTAAATTAACGTCAGTCAAAGCTCTGTGCTGTGTGTGTGTGTGTGTGTGTGTGTGTGTGTGTGTGTGTGTGTGTGTGTGTGTGTGTCAAAATGTGTTTATTCTGTTCTTTCCTCTTGTTGCCGTAACAAGACAAATTTTCCCTAGTGGGATAATACAGTACAAGGCCTTCTTATCTTATTTTATGTAATTCCAAACTACAACCACCAGATGACGACAGACTTTCATGTTACACATCATTTGCGACATCTGCTGGTTACATTTTGGTATTGCATGTCTTGCGAACTTTCTTTTTCAGTTGTACAAACGGAGAAGTGTTGAAAGCTACGATTTGTTTGACCATATAATAAGCATGGACCCACTTAATATTAATATTGGTGCATTGAAATTATTTAAGAATGTTTTTAAATGAGTCACAACTGTTTTATGAGGCTGTATTATTCACCTCAGGCCAGAGACATTTTTAATAGTCAACTGACCGCAACTTCATATTCTGTTCCATGTATGCAGATAGTTTGCTTTCGAAACGCATTTGCTACACAGAATCAAGGAGGAAAAAAGTATTTTGCTCTAAAATAGTTCAATAATCACTCCTGGTTCTGAAATTTGGCAAACTGTGTAGTAATAAAGACAGAAAACTGTCCTGTGTAATATAGGTATGCACCGTTCTGTGAAACAGGTTGCTGAATGAAATGGATGTTGACCAAGCAGCAACATAGTCACGCAGTTTTTATGCTACTGTAATGTAAATATAAAGATATTTTCACAAGAAAACTGTTTGCAAATTATACGTAAATGAGTCAGAGGTACCGCCGAAAACACAACACACAGCATCCCTTAAACCACCACATTTATAATTTAGAGAAATTCACAATAATTATAGAAAATGCAGTAATGTACTGTAACGAGCCTGTCTATGGGAAAGCCGTAACACTTAAGAGGCATGACGGACCTGGAAGCCAAAAATCCATCGATAGACAGTATTACGAAGAACACAGACGATCAGCCAGATGAAACAGAGTCTCAACGAGTGAATGTGAACCAGTTTATATGGTTATAGGTTAGAGAGAATATACAGGTAGTGGAGGGACAAACAAAGGAGTACTACTTACAATAGGACAGCTACATACACTTACAAACATCATTTAGAGCTTGGTACAAATAAGCAGCGGAAAGTCATCCACATAAACATGAGGAACGTACGCAAAAAAGAGTTAGAACAGTCTCTATTCCAAACATGAGCTAATGAGTACACGACTTACACTCACACACAAATGACAGATTTCTGCTCTTAAACTCCCACCTCTGCCCGTGAATCTGCAGCATCGATTGGTTGTTTACGGCCACAACGTCCAGAGTTAAAACACAGATTCTTTTCCTATTATAAGTAATTATAATTGTTAAGACAATTGTTAATTGTTGGTGAGCACGTAGTAGGCGTAGACCCCCATGCTGGTGGAGTAGGTGATGAAGTAGGTGACGGGTTCCATGATGTCCCAGGAGTAAACCCACCAAGTTAGCCAGACCAGAGCGCCACCCTGCACAGAGAGTAAAGCCCACCCACAGGGCCCGAGAGGAACTGCGCTCAGCTCTCACATCCAGCTTGAGCTTCATCTGTACACACACACACACACACACACACAATGAATTCTAATAAATTCATGCTGAGAACATCCTTGTGATTTCGTTTTTTAACAGTGTAATGTGTTTTCTCCTGGCTCTTATAATCGCAACTATTATTAAATGTTATTTTTATACTATTACGGTTGTGTGCTGTGGATAGGGTTGCCAACCGTCCCGTATTGTCCGGGACATCACGATTTATGGGCAATTTTGATTTAGGACAGCTCCAGTCCCGTATTCCAGTCACAGCCTCATTGGCCAATAACGCGCCAAATCTGATACAAACTCCCGGGTGTAGTAGCTACGTTAGTGATAGACCTGTGTGTGTGCTGTGGGCGGAGCCTTATGCTGTCAAAATGATCAGTGAACCTGTTAATAAAAAAGACTTTGCAACTATAAAAAAAAGAGTGGGAAGCCAAAAGGCCAACCGCAATAAAGTTGGCTTTTTCCGTCTCCCATTCCGTGATAAAGTCACTTTAAACTGTGATTAATGTTACATTTGGCTCGTCCTGTTTTGTGAATTCATCATCTAAAGTGAAATCATTCGGCAGTACATTTTAGGGCTTTATTTTCAAAAGCTTATAACTTCTAAAGGTAACCATTAGATTCCTGACAGCTGCAGTAAAGTGACCAGGCTGATTTGTGAAACTTTTCACAGTCTTAATTCTGTCTGTCCGTGGCTCGTATAAACCGTGAGGACGTAAAATGATAACACGCGAAATAACTAAGCCTTTAATTTAACTCGCCATAAAACCGTCCAAGCAGGTCATATAACTTCAAAAACTGATCATATAGAGAATCAGCACAGGTTAAAGTTACCCTCCATCACTTCTGGAAACTATCACAGATATAATTCTGTCTAATAGGCAGTTATTTACATATTGTGTATTATGTGTAGGCATTTTCTGATTTGTGAAAGCTTTCACAGATATAACTTTGTCTAATAAATTGTTGTAATGATATTATTTATTACTTTTAGGCATAATCTGATTTCACATATATAATTTTGTCTAATAAATATTTATTATGAAGTTATATATTTTTTTTATATTTAATCTGATTTATGAAAGCTTTCACAGATAAAATTTAGTATAAAAAGCATTTATTTATATAATTTTTATGACTTTTAGGCATTTTCATATTTATGAAAGCTTTCACAGCTGTAACTTTGAATAATACATGTTTACTTACATAATATTTGTGACTTTTAGGAATTTTCAGATTTGTGAAAGCTTTCACAATTCATTTTCTGAAAATGCCTAAAATTAATATATATATATATATATATATATATATATATATATATATATATATATATATATATGTTGTCTAGCGACGTTTTGTACAAACCATAGTTACTTCCCACGGAAAAGAATCACCACAACTGTCCGTAACTCCACGTCTCCTCTGCCCCGGCAGAGGGAGCAGCTGGAACACAGACGTGACTGAGTATGGCGCATATTTTAGAAAATGACTCCATTTAGGTTTTTGAATTTGCATTAATAAATATATCCATGTTGCTGTTCTTTTTAAATATGCACATCTTTTGTTTGGTTAATCCTGTAAAGAGAGGAAGAGAGAAGGAACAAGACTTAAAGGTCTGAAACTAGGCAGAACGCAAATACAATAAAATGACGTCACATATGCAAATTAGCGCATTACGTTAATCATAGCCCCCTAATCAAGCACCACTGTATCCAAAGGTGGAGAGTGGCATCTAAAGGAAAAACAACGAATCGTGAAAAACATGATACGGAAATACTCTACACAGTTTCATGACGACGTAGTTAATCTGCAAATGGAGACTGCCACCTGGAGGAAGGAACTAGAAGAGAAGTCCGGGTGAACGAATGGAAACAGTAAGAAAAAAGTTCATAGCTCAGAGATGCAACAAGTCAGCATGTGAATCGTTACATGTAGGCATTCTTAAAATGTACAATATAGTAACGACCACCAGTCCCTAACATAGTTCTGACCAGCATATTTCTGTTTCTGTCCCAAAAGTATTACAGTCAAACCCTCTAATGTATTTGGGGAATCTGCCAAACGATTTTGATAACAAATATTCAGATAAAGAGAGTCGTATATCCATTATGTACTAAGAGGAAATCCCTGTTTGGTTGCAGCATTTTCAAAAGTCCACTAATGATTTCAGAGTAATAAATCGGTACATGGAACTTTCTGATTGGTTCTCATGCCTGTCTATCATCAGTGAATGAGCAGGGTTTTCTCTTAAGAGTAGGGCCTCTATCAACTTTAAATTAAAGTTAAATGTATCATGAACCGAGGGGTTTAATGAGTGTCTGGTGTAGAGCAGTCTATAATTTATCTAGAGAAGCCAACCATAACTAATGACAAGTAAGTTAATGTTTAAAACACTTACATTAACCTACAGTTGGTCAAAACCATTAACACAAAGCTTATTCTAATAAAGTGTTGAACAATCTCACGTATATTAGTGAATAATGGATTGAAAGTGAAAAACACAAAAACACAAAGCAAAACACTTCCTCTGTTGGTGAACTCCAGTGCGTTATCGTAGCTGCTAATGCTAACTGCAGCCTGTGTTCTGGAGAATACAGGTTCTGTTTCCTTTCAGTTGGCTGTAGTAATCTTCAATAACCTTTTTAGGACCCATGGTAAAGATAGTGGGGATGTTCAATGACAGAGAGCTGTTGTGAATCTGAATCACTGTTTACTGATTTTTCTTCTCAAAATGCATCGAGAATCGAATTCGACATGTTCTGAGATACCACTGTATTCATGAACTTGACGTTGTTTAGTCCAAAAGGCTGTCAGTGATTTCATTAACCATTAATGATGATCAAATTATCTGGGTAAGTGCACACTTTATAGTTTTGCTCTGTATTGATTTTTGATGAGCACATGAATTATCATGAAGGGAATCAGGTTTACAGGCTTGTAAATCAATTTTATAATACAGTAAAGATCTCAGAATTTAGGTTTGTATCTTTGGCTCTTTGCCATTTATTGAGCAGTACAATTTCAAACACAGGCACAAAAACAACAGGTAAGGGCAGCTTCTAAGTGGTCATTTAATAATACATTTAACAATTTTGATTCCTAATGTGTAATAAGTCCCTACTCTTTTTGGGTTGAAATATCTTTTTAAAGTAATTTTATATACAGTTTTTTTCAGCATGTCTGTTATTTTAATTTTATTCAACATGTGCAAATTGTATTTTATGCCGAACTCTGCACCTCAGAGCAGACAAAGCCTCGCGCACCCCATGTGATGTCTGGCGCCCCCTGTGGGAACCATGAGATTTTCCACCATGATTTACAATTCAATTCTTTAATTGATTTCCTGGATTTTTTTTTATCATTTTGTCTCTCATAGTTGAAGTGTACCTATGATGAAAATGACAGACCTCTCTCATCTTTCTAAGTAGGAGAACTTGCACAATCAGTGGCTGACTAAATACTTTTTTGTCCCACTGTATCTGTGTTTATACTAATGAGGTTATTAAAACAGACTTTTTGAGAGCGTTTACGTTTAGGGCAGATGCGGGTAACAGACACAGTTTCAATGATGTGGGTTCTGGGTGACGGTGTGTCTGCTGCCTGACCCCTGCTCTGGATAGTCAGCCCCTAACCAATCCGGCCATAAGACTGTGGGCAATGTTGCAGGAGATGAGAGCAGCATCCTCCCGAGTGGGATGGACACCATCCCATCCTAAAAGGCCAGGCTTACCCTCAAAGGCTGTCCAATTGTCTATAAAGCCCACGTTGTTTTCAGAGCACCACTTGGACAGCCAGCAGTTCAGCGACCATAACCTGCTGTAGGCTTGGTCACCTCGCCGCATTGGGATGGGGCCAGAGCACACTACTGCATCGGACATCGCCTTCGCCACTCTTAACCACGCTTACCTACAAGATTAGCCTTAGTAACCTCTGACTGATGAAAGGCGTATAAGCCATCTTGCTTGTCTGTGGGTGACCAAATACTTAGTTTCCACCATGATTTACAATTAAATTATTTAAACATCCTACAATTGGAGTTCCTGGATTTTTTTTTTCTCATTTTGTCTCTCATAGTTGAAGTGTACCTATGATGAAAATTACAGACCTCTCTCATCTTTCTAAGTAGGAGAACTTGCACAATCAAGGGTTGACTAAATACTTTTTTGCCCCACTGTATACAACAATAAGAAAGAAAAGATATCAAAGAAAGAATACCTATTGCTACATAGCAGTGATTTAAATGAAAAACATCTAGCTCTCTTGATAAATATCCATGTGGACTATTGTTCAACCTCCAGCCACTATACTTTGTGGAGCATTGTGAGTTTTTTTTTTATTATTTAGCAGACGCCCTTAGCCAGAGCAATTTACAGCTGATACTATCTTACAATCTAAACAATTGTGGGATATGGGCCTTGCTCAAAAACACCACAGCAGTAGCTTGGCAGAGGTGAGATTTGAACATTCAGTTGCACAGTCCAGTAACTTAACCGATTTGCCACCACAGTCCTTTTACCCTGAACACCTTTAATCAGTGACTTTGGTGAGCGCTGATAAGCTTCTGACACCTCTCTCATTGAATCTTTTCCCATTCTTCTCCCACAACTCAGTGGCCCAGCACAGGGCCCTACCCGAAAGGCAAGAAAAAAGGAACCGTACACGAACGGAATCCGAGGAAGAAAAATACCCCCCCCTCAAAATAAACCAAACCGGTACTTTGCTCTATAAAGACCCACAAAAAAGGATCACTGTTAAAAAATCGGTGGGCAAATGTGGAAAAAGCTAGAGCCCTGCTGTCTCTATACCTTATCGGTTATTCTGTAATGAGACGGTACGTAGACAAGCAATGGAAGACGTAATGCCGGCAGCCATTTATAAGATAATTTAATTATAATGAATGCAGTCCAAACAAACAGGACATAAACCAGCTTACGCAAAAACCACCCGAAGACCGGTATGACTTCGTAACACAGGACGCCACAACGTGCGTAAACCATATAACGATACCATAAACGAAAGCGAGTGAATGGTAGCCAGCAGCAAGAGTTCTATAGCAACCAACAAAACAGGTGGGACCTTAACCCGCTAGGCTACCACAAGTACAGTGTGGCAAAAAATTATTTAGTCATCCACTGATTGTGCAAGTTTCTCCTACTTAGAAGATGAGAGAGGTCCTGTAATTTTTATCATAGGTACACTTCAACTATGAGAGACAAAATGAGAAAAAAAAATCCAGGAAATCACATTGTAGGATTTTTAAAGAAATTAATTTAAAATTATGGTAGAAAATAAGTATTTGGTCAATAACAAAAGTTCAACTCAATACTTTGTAACATAACCTTTGTTGGCAATGACAGAGGTCAAACGTTTCCTGTAAGTCATCACCAGGTTGGCACACACTGTAGCTGGTATTTTGGCCCATTCCTCCATGCAGATCTCCTCTAGAGCAGTGATGTTTTGGGGCAACACGGACTTTCAACTCCTTCCACAAATTTTCTATGGGGTTGAGGTCTGGAGACTGGCTAGGCCACTCCAGGACCTTGAAATGCTTTTCACGGAGCCACTCCTTCTTTGCCACGGATCATTGTCATGCTGGAAGACCCAGCCATGTTCCATCTTCAATGCTCACTGATGGAAGGAGGTTTTGGCTTAAAATCTCACGATACATGGCCTCGTTCATTCTTCCCTTAACATGGATCAGTCGTCCTGTTCCCTTTGCAGAAAACAACCCCAAAGCATCATGTTTCCACCCCCATGCTTCATAGTAGTTATGGTGTTCTTGGGATGCAACTCAGAATTTTTATTCCTCCAGTTGAGGTTTTACCAAAAAGTTCTATTATGGTTTCATCTGATCACATGACATTCTCCCAATCCTCTTCTGGATCATCCATATGCTCTCTGGCAAACTTCAGACGGGCCTGGACATGTACTGGCTTAAGCAGGGGAGCAAGCCTGGCACTGCAGGATCTGAATCCCTCTCAGCGTAGTGTTACTGATGGTAGCCTTTGTTACTTTGGTCCCAGCTCTCTGCAGGTCATTCATCAGGTCCCTCCATGTAGTTCTGGGATTTTTGCTCACCATTCTCATGATCATTCTGACCCCATGGGATGAGATCTTGCGTGGGGCCCCAGATCTCGGGAGATTATCAATGGTCTTGTATGTCTTCCATTTTCTTACAATTGCTCCCACAGTTGATTTATTCACACCAACCTGCTTGCCTATTGTAGATTCACTGTTCCCAGCCTGGTGCAGGTCTGCAATTTTCTTCCTGGTGTCCTTTGAAAGCTCTTTGGTCTTGTCAATGGTTGAGTTTGGAGTCTGACTGTTTGAGGCTGTGGACAGGTGTCTTTTATACAGATAACGAGGTCAAACAGGTGCCATTAATACAGGTAACGAGTGGAGGACAGAAGAGCTTCTTAAAGAAGTTATAGGTCTGTGAGAGCCAGAAATCTTGCTTGTTTGTGGGTGACCAAATACTTATTTTCTACCATGATTTACAATTAAATTCTTTAAAAAATCCTACAATGTGAATTCCTAGATTTTTTTTCTCATTTTGTCTCTCATAGTTGAAGTGTACCTATGATGAAAATTACAGACCTCTTTCATCTTTCTAAGTAGGACAACTTGCACAAACAGTGGCTGACTAAATACTTTTTTGCCCCACTGTATACAACAATAAGTCTCTGAAAACAAAGAAATAAAATATATTGCTACATAGAAACGATTTTGATAACATAAATGGACATCATTTTGATAAATATCCAAGTGGGCTATTGTTCAACCTCCAGCCCCTGTACTTTGTGGAGCATTGTGTTTTTTTTTTTTTTGGATCATTTAACAGACGCCCTTATCCAGAGCAATTTACAGCTGATACTATCTTACAATCCAAACAATTGTGGAATACGGACCTTGCTCAAAAACACAACAGCAGTAGCTTGGCAAAGGTGACATTTGAACTTTCAGTTGCACAGTCCAGTAACTTAACCGATTTGCCACCACAGTCCTTTTACTCTGATAACCTTTAATAAGTGATTTTGGTGAGCGCTGATAAGCTTCTGACACCTCTCTCATTCAATCTTTTCCCATTCTTCTCCCACAACTCAGTGGCCCAGCACAGAGCCCTACCCGACAGTCAAGAAAAAAGGAACCGTACACGAGAGGAATCTGAGGGAAAGAATAATACCTCAAAATACCGGGTACTTTGCTCTATAAAGAGTCATCGCTGTTAAATCAGTCGGGAAAATGCGGAAAAGCTGGAGTCCTTGCCGTCTCCATACATTGGCGGGTTATTCTGGAACGAGATGGTACGTAGGACAAGGAGGACAAGGAGACGTGAGCAGGTGAGCAATAGTATAACTGAAGATATTTACTAAATGAAGACAGTCCAAACAGAACAAGGACATAACCGCAAGCTTACAGCATAACCCGAAGAGCCGGTATGACTTGGAACGCAGGACCATAACGTGCGTAAACAATATAACGATGAAAATAAAGTGGAAGGTGATGATGGTAGCCAGAGCGAGAGTTCTAGTGGCGTGGAGAGGCATAATGAAGGGGATTCTGGTGCAGTCCATGACAACTATGGACTAGAAGGTCCAGGATTCAAATCCCACCTCTGCCAAGCTGCCACTGTTGGGTTCTTGAGCAAAGCCCTTAACCTACAATTGCTTGGATTGTAAGAATATACAAATTTTAAGTCACTTTGGATAAGGGTGTCTGCTAAATGTAAATGAAATGTAAATGGAATCCAAGTCTTAGACACTAACTAAGTCTGAATAACTACAACTGGAAGAAGAGTAGTGGCCTGGTTCTGTTGGTGATTGTTTAAGCTCCTTAGTCCCAGTGAAGGGAGATGTAGAGGTCAATCAGCTGTTTTGGGAAGGCTCTTTGCTGCCACTGTGTAAATAAAGTCCAATATAGAGGATGGCTGGGTGCAATATGGAAAAACCGGACTGGTCTGCCCATAACAGATGTAAAGGAAACAGATGAACAGGAACTTATTAACATCCTGAAATGATCTCACTCATGCTTTTGTGGTTGAAGTAAACATCACACAGCAAGTCATGAGTCATGTTTCAAAAAACAAGTTTTGTACTAATCGAAGGCCGCAAAGACTGCATATACCTGCATAACTACAATACATTATTGTATATAATTGTTCATGACCTCTGGCTTTCTGATGTTTCATAACTCTGTGATTCAATAACTTCAAGACTGTAGAGCATTCCATACATAGCTAAACAACTCGTTTATGACTAATGTCAAACAAAAGAATTCTTCTAACATATTCTCAACAATATGTAGTCGTACAGGAAAACTGACAGAAGCACAGATTATGTGGTCACATTCCATAATTAATTACAATCACATGACTTGCAAAATGAGGTGTTAAATGACAGGCCAAATGACATGGTTATTTTTATCATCTGGACCAGTGATTTGAAACTGATTGCAATTAAATACAAATGTGTTTTTTGCTCCATGGTCTTCAAACTATTTTTCACAACAGTTCACTCAGTGGGAGTTTGTTTAGTAAAGATTTGTGGTAATTGTTTTTTGTTTGTTTGGTTGTTTGTTTGTTTTTTTTCAGTAGGTGGTGCCATGCCTGCAACTCGGAAGCATGATGCTGTAAGCAGTAGACTATTTATAGTGAAGCTCCGTACCGTCAGTTCATTGAGTGGAGTCTGTCCTGGGCGTCCTGTCAGGTAAGTTTCATATCTGTGTTGCCAATATATTCTCTGAATTTCCAGATTTTTAGGAGGGACTTACATTGTATGTAATAGTATTTATACTATTTGTGTTCTTCCTGAACTTTAGAGCTGAGCTGTAGGTCCTGTAAGTGGAGTGTGGATGTGCTATCACAACATACAATATTTACATACAGTATTTGTTTAACCAATACCTCCTTATTCTTTCAGTTTAAAGGACAAACATGGCTGACAAAGGTGCTTCAAGGTAAAGCTACTTAGTTTGTTTGTATAGATTGTGCGTTTTTATTACTATATAAAAACATATTTAAGCCTTATTTATAGTAATATTGTGAACGAAGCCTATGTTCATGGATGTATCAACTCAGTTTGTGATTGAACAAAACAGGATATATGGTTTGAGTTTATCCTTTGTCCAGTAGGAACATTATTATAGAAGAGCTTGTGTATGATTACATGTTTGAGATGAACTGCATTGTGGCTGTGATTGTATGATATGGTGGTATTACTTATTATTGCCAGAACTCAAACTTGAGGATGTAGATCCAGAACATGGTATAAGATAATGGAGTTGGAATTTGCTTATGACTGCAATCAGAAATATTCAACCCCCCTCACCTTGAAAGGCATTATGGTTATGTGCATAAAACTAGGTGAAATTATTTACATTTACAGCATCTAGCAGACAGCCATATCCATAGTGACTTCCAATTGATACAATCTTATAATTCAAGCAATTGTGGATTAAGGGTCTAGCTCAAGGACCCAACAGTGGCAGCTTGGCAGGATAAATAAGATAAATAATATAATTACTTGTAAAAACATATTATTATTAAGCAAAGTGTTGCAAATGCAAATTAAAGGTATGTAATTGAGAACATTAATAAAATGCTACCTAGAACACTGAAAAATAATATTTGTTAGCAGTCCCTGGTCCCTAATATTACACTTTACATTAAATATAAAGATTATCCATAATATTTTAATCCATAATCCAAAATAATTTACTTTAAAATAGATATTTTAGTCATGTCCCCAGGTTTTCACTCAGTCCTGTTATCCTAATCCTAACCATATTCCCACTTCTGAAAATGAACAAACATACCACAAGGCACATCCTTCAATAGAACGTTGTATCATTTGGATCTTCTGCAGACCATGGGAAGACCAAAAATGAGTTCTCTCTTATTTGTTTCTGTATATTTGATGAAATTGTAGCCTAACTATGACTGAGAAGGTCAATCTCAACGCACTATTCTGTTACCTATATTATCTAGATGTTATTTGTTTATTGTGAAAATTAAATTTTTTTCTAAATCATTAGAATGTGGTGTGTCCTAATACTATTAGTATGGATGCCATGTGGTTATATATTGCATATTTGCTAATTCTGTGCTGAAGGCCCGGTCCTGTTATTGATATGAAGAGTAACAGGACTGAATAAAATTACTGGGAGAAAATATGTAAAAATGAAATGAAGTAGCCTGAGATTGACCAATATTCATTATGAATAGTTAAATATGTGTGCTGTTAGATTCAGTGTTGAATAAATATAGAAAATGAAGTTTAACTTTTAAGAGTTGCAGCAAGCAAATGGCATCCATTCGGTGGAATGACTCACATGTGACCTGTTATGGATTGGCGCTCTGTCTGGGGTGAATGCATCATTGCAACTTTTGCTGCCAGTTAGGCCCCGGCTCACCACAACCTGAAATGGATTAAGCGGGTGTGAAAATGAATGAGTGAATGAATTAATTAATTAGTTATTTTTTATATGTATATGATACTGGGACGAGTATTTATGAAGGTATATTATGTGACTGTATTTCCTTTTGCTAGTGAAAAGTGGCCTTTGGAGTATGAGATGAACAACAAGAAGCGAGGCTTAGCCCTCATCTTCAACCAGGAAACATTTAACATACCAGGGTCGGATGTAAATGAGCGGCAAGGCACAGCTGTGGACAAACAGCGGCTTACTGAAAGGTGCACTGTCACACTCTTTATCTTAATCTGACATTATGTGTAACATACAGTAGGGAAAAAAAAGTATTTAGTCAGCCACTGATTGTGCAAGTTCTCCTACTTAGAAAGATGAGAGAGGTCTGTAATTTTCATCATAGCTACACTTCAACTATGAGAGACAATATGAGAAAAAAAAAATCTGGCTAGGCCACTCCAGGACCTAGAAATGCTTTTTACAGAGCCACTCCTTGGTTGCCCAAACAGTGTGTTTGGGATCATTGTCATGCTGGAAGACCCAGTCACGTTCCATCTTCAATGCTCTCATTGATGGAAGTTTTGGCTTAAAATCTCACGATACATGGCCCCGTTCATTCTTCCCTTACCACAGATCAGTCGTCCTGTCCCCTCTGCAGAAAAACAGCCCCAAAGCATGATGTTTCCACCCCCATGCTTCACAGTAGATATGGTGCAACTCATAATTATTCTTCTTCCAAACACGATGAGCTGAGTTTTTACCAAAAAGTTCTATTGTGGTTTCATCTGACCACATCTGATATTCTCCCAATCCTCTTCTGGATCATCCATATGCTCTCTGGCAGCCTTCAGATGGGCCTGGACATGTACTGGCTTAAGCAGGGGGACATGCCTGGCACTGCAGGATCTGAGTCCCTCTCGGCGTAGTGTGTTACTGATGGTAGCTTTGTTACTTTGGTCCCAGCTCTCTGCAGGTCATTCATCAGGTCCCTCCGTGTAGTTCTGGGATTTTTGCTCACCGTTCTCATGATAATTTTGACCCCACAGGATGAGATCTTGCGTGGGGCCCCAGATCGAGGGAGATTATCAATGGTCTTGTATGTCTTCCATTTTCTTACAATTGCTCCCACAGTTGATTTATTCACATCAACCTGCTTGCCTATTGTAGATTCACTCTTCCCAGCCTGGTGCAGGTCAACAAGTTTCTTCCTGGTGTCTTTCGACAGCTCTTTGGTCTTGTCAATGGTTGAGTTTGGAGTCTGACTGTTTGAGGCTGTGGACAGGTGTCTTTTATACAGATAACGAGGTCAAACAGGTGCCATTAATACAGGTGGGTGGGGGGGGGGTGGGGTGGGGATCTTGGTGGTTGTTGTTTTTGATTTTTTGTTGGGTGGGGGTGGTTGTGCTGTTCGTGGTTGTTTGTAGTGTTTGTTTTTTTTTTTTTGTTGTTTTTTTTTTTTGGTGGTTGTTATCTGTGTGTTTTTTGTTTGGTTGGTTGTGTTGTTGTTTATTGTTTTTGTTGGGGTATTTAGTTTTTATGAGGTTTTTTGTGGTGGGTTGTATTTTTTTAGTTTTTATGGGATTATTAGTGTGTTTAGATTTAAAAGTCTGGGTTTTTGTTTTTTTTTGTTTTTTCTCTTTATTTTTATTTTTTTTATGTGTTTTATTTTGATTGGTGTTTGTAGTGTGATGTTTATTTTGTGTGTTGTGTTTTTTGTTTTTATGATGGATGAGGAGGGATTTTTGATGTTGTTGTTGGGTTTGTTTTTTTGTTGTTGTTTTTTTTGTTTTTTGAGTTGTGTTTTGGTTCTGGTGTTAGTTTGGTGTTGGTTGTTGTTTGGTTTTGTTTGGTTTTTTTTTTTGTTGTATTTTATTGTTTATTTTGGTGAGTGTTGTTTTTTTTGTTTTTTTTTTTAGAGGGTGGTGAGGTTGAGTGGTTTGGTTGTTTCTTTTATTTTGTTGTTTTTTTTGTTTTCCCAGCCTGGTGCAGGTCAACAAGTTTCTTCCTGGTGTCTTTCGACAGCTCTTTGGTCTTGTCAATGGTTGAGTTTGGAGTCTGACTGTTTGAGGCTGTGGACAGGTGTCTTTTATACAGATAACGAGGTCAAACAGGTGCCATTAATACAGGTAACGAGTGGAGGACAGAAGAGCTTCTTAAAGAAGAATTTGCAGGTCTGTGAGAGCCAGAAATCTTGCTTGCTTGTGGGTGACCAAATACTTATTTTCCACCGTGATTTACAATTTAATTATTTAAAAATCCTACAATGTGATTTCCTGGATTTTTTTTTCTCATTTTGTCTCTCATAGTTGAAGTGTAGCTATGATGAAAATTACAGACCTCTCTCATCTTTCTAAGAAGGAGAACTTGCACAATCAGTGGCTAACTAATACTTTTTTGCCCCACTATATGCATTTGTATGGCCAAAACCATTGCATAAGACTGTGCGAGATATGTAGTTTTTTTGTAAATATATATTTAATAACTTAGGTCCTGCCCTAATGACTAATTTTGGGGAAAAAAATCTGTTTACAAAGTTTTCCGTCATGATCAGCAGTTTGATAACTGAAAGTTAATTGATTTAGTCACAAGAAATAAATAAATGTTTGCCTAAAGTTCATGTTATTTAAGGTTGATAATGGCAGATTACATTCATTTACTTAGCAAACAGCTATAATTGTGTGTTTTTTAAAGTTTTTTTTTAACTTCTATTTCAGGTTTCAAGCTCTGAAATTTGATGTAAAAGTTCATGACGACAAAACCAAGCAGGAAATGATGGCTGAACTACATAAAGGTACAATCCATAACCTGCGTTTCTGAATAGTGATTTCTGTTTGCTGTAAATTGTGTACAAATGTTATGTTATGTTTAACCACAGCTGCAGAAATGGACCACAGAGACAGTGACTGCTTTGTCTGCATTATTTTGAGTCATGGGAAAGAAGACCATATTTTTGCTTCTGACGATAAGGTTAAAATTCAGGCTATAACAGATCTCTTCAGAGGAAATAAGTGTAAGAGCCTCGTTGGGAAGCCCAAGATTTTCATCATCCAGGTGACTGTGATATCACTGTGTGTGTGTGTGTGTGTGTGTGTGTGTGTGTGTGTGTGTAAAACATGTTTACATTGAGGGGACCAAATGATAGAAAGCTCTGACATTTTTACATGGTGGGGACACCTTGTTGGTCCTCACATGGAAAAATGGCTTTTTTACAAAAACTGTAACTTTCTTTTAAAAAAACAAAATATTTGCTTTAGGTTACTGAGGTTAGCGTTAGGTGCACAACTGCAATCAGAAATATTCAACCCCCTCAACTTCAAAGACATTATAGAGATGTGCATGAAAGATAATGACAATAAAAAACCTCATTAAACAACAAACAGTATTTATTAATACATGAGAGTTGACAACAGAAGTTGACTTAACTTTGAAGTTCAAATGAAAACGTAACTTTTTGAACACGTGCATATGCACTATTATTCAACCCTTTACTTTAATAGTTTGTGGAGCAACCTTTTATAACTTCCAACAAACGTTTTCGGTAAGTACTAACAAGCTTCTTACACCTCTCAGTTCGAATCTTGGCCCATTCTTCACATGCAAAAGCCTCTAGTTCAGTGATGTTTGAAGGCTTCCGTGCTTCAACTGCCTTCTTTAAATCCCACCAAAGATTTTCAATCGGGTTTAGATCTGGTGACTGAAGGCCACTCCAGGACATCACAAGATCTTTTTCTCAACCAAGCTTTGGTTGACTTGGAGGTGTGCTTGGGATCATTGTCTTGCTGAAAAGTCCAATGATTGCCAAGGTTTAATTTGTCAACAGATGGCATCACGTTCCTCTTTAAAATGGCCTGGAATTTCTGAGAATCCATGATGCCAGGTACACAATAAAGATTGCCAGTTCCTGCTGCAGAAAAACAGCCCCACATCATCAATGACCCACCTCCATGCTTGACTGTGGGGATGGTTTTCTTCTGGTCATAAGCCTGGCCTTTTGCACGCCAGACATACCGCTGGTCAATATGTCCAAACAGTTCCAGTTTGGTTTCATCAGTCCATCAGTCTCCCAAAACTCTGTAGCCTCAACCAAATTCCTCCTGGCATATTCTAGTCAACTTTTGATGTTCCTTGTGGTTAAGAGTTGAGTTTCTTCCACCAGCAGACAGGTTTGCAGCTGTTCCATAAGTTTTAAACTTCCTTATAATGCTTCCAATGGTGTCTCTTGAGATGTTATATTTTTTGGAAATCTTCTTATACCCAAGGCTCTTTAGCTGTGATGAAATGATCTGCTCTCTCAGCTTTTGTGGAAGCTCCATTGTCTTTCCCATGATTGCAACTCACCTTGAATTTCTTCATGGGTAGGGTTTATATATGCATCACAGCTGAAGCAAATGAAGGATCATTATAGAGTTCTCAAAGGCTTAATTATGTTTCAACTCCACGTTAGTCCATAGAAATGCCAGAACGGCATCCATAGATAGATAGCCCGGCCAAAATGAAACCACCTGGATGTAACTAAGCAAACAAGTTATTTAACCCTAACTGATGCAGTGAGTAGCTTCTCATTTGTTAAACAACCATGTCAAAAGACACATCCTGTGGTCGTGGAAAAGATGTTATTCTGTTCAGAAGGGTCAAATTGTGAGAGAGTGGTTCAGGGAGCATGAGGCATCATTTTCACACATGGATTGCCCACAACAGAGTCCAGATCTGAACCCCATAAAGAAACTTTTGGGACTCTGAACAGAACTGCTTCTGCAATGTCACAACATTTATTTATGTCCAGAGTTACATTAATTTTTCCGCAAGATCTTGTATTGATAAAGGGAAATTTGAACCACTGCACGAAGTCTTCTCTAGCACATCCCAAAGATTCTCAATGGGGTTCAGGTCTGGACTCTGTGGTGGACAATCCATATCTGAAAATGATGTCCCATGCTCCCTGAACCACTCTTTCACAATTTGACCCTTCTGAAACAAATTAATTTTATATATATATATAGCTATCTAATTTTACATATACCAATATTACATATTAGTGAGTGGAAAAAGTATGTGAACCTTTGCTTTCAGTATCTGGTGTGACCCCCCTGTGCAGCAATAACTGCAACTAAACATTTCCTGTAGCTGTTGATCAGTCCTGCACACCGGCTTGGAGGAATTTTAGCCCATTCCTCCGTACAGAACAGATTCAGCTCTGGGATGTTGGTGGGTTTCTTCACATTAGCTGCTCACTTCAGGTCCTTCCACAACATTTCGATTGAATTAAGGTCAGGACTTTGACTTGGCCATTCCAAAACATGAACTTCACTCTTCTGTAACCATTCTTTGGTAGAACGGCTTGTGTGCTTAGGGTCAGTGTCTTGCTGCATAACCCACCTTCTCTTGAGATTCAGTTCATGGACAGATGTCCTGACATTTTCCCTTAGAATTCTCTGATATCAATCATAATTCATTGTTCCATCAATGATGGCATGCCGTCCTGGCCCAGATGCAGCAAAGCAGGCCCAAACCATGATACTACCAGCACCATGTTTCACAGATGGGATAATTTTCTTATGCTGGAACACAGTGTTTTCCTTTCTCCAAACATAACGCTTTACTTTTAAACCAAAAAGTTCTATTTTGGTCTCATCTGTCCACAAAACCTTCTTCCAATAGCCTTCTGGCTTGTTCACGTGATCTTTAGCAAACTGCAGACGAGCAGCAATGTTCTTTTTGGAGAGCAGTGGCTTTCTCCTTGCAACCCTGCCATGCACACCATTGTTGTTCCATGTTCTTCTGATGGAGGACTCATGAACATTAACATTAGCCAATGTGAGAGAGGCCTTCAGTTGCTTAGAAGTTACCCTGCGGTCCTTTGTGACCTCGCCAACTATTACACGCCTTGATCTTGGAGTGATCTTTGTTGGTCGGCCACTCCTGGGGAGGGTAACAATGGTCTTGAATTTCCTCCATTTGTACACAATCTGTCTGACTGTGGATTAGTGGAGTCCAAACTCTTTAGAGATGGTTTTGTAACCTTTTCTAGCCTGATGAGCATCAACAACTCTTTTTCTGAGGTCCTCGGAAATCTCTTTTGTTCGTGCCATGATACACTTCCACTAACGTGTCTTGTGAAGAGCATACTTTGATAGATCCCTGTTCTTTAAATAAAACAGGGTGCACCTCACACCTGATTGCCATCCCATTGATTGAAACACCTGACTAATTTCACCTGCAAATTAACTGCTAATCCTAGAGGTTCACATACTTTGTAATATTGGTTGGATCATTTTCCATAAAAGACAAAATATAATGTGTATATATATATATATATATATATATATATATATATATATATATATATATATATATATTGTATGTATTTATGTATATATATACACACACACACATATACTGTGGCAAAAAAGTGGGGCAAGGGACGTATTTAGTCAGTCACTGATTGTGCAAGTTCTCCGACTTAGAAAGATGAGAGAGGTCTGTCATTTTCATCATAAGTACACTTCAACTATGAGAGACAAAATGAGAAAAAAAATCCAGGAAATCACATTGTAGGATTTTTAAAGAATTTAATTGTAAATCATGGTGGAAAATAAGTATTTGGTCAATAAATTAGGTTCAACTCAATACTTTGTAACATAACCTTTGTTGGCAATGACAGAGGTCAAATGTTTCCTGCAAGTCTTCACCAGGTTGGCACACACTGTAGCTGGTATTTTGGCCCATTCCTCCATGCAGATCTCCTCTAGAGCAGTGATGTTTTGGGGAAAAACGGACTTTCAACTCCTTCCACAAATTTTCTTTGGGGCTGAGGTCTGGAGACTGGCTAGGCCACTCCAGGACCTAGAGAAATGCTTTTTACAGAGCCACTCCTTCCTTGCCCGAGCGGTGTGTTTGGAATCATTGTCATGCTGGAAGACCCAGCCACGTTCCATCTTCAATGCTCTCACTGATGGAAGGAGGTTTTGGCTTAAAATTTCACGATACATGGCCCCATTCATTCTTCCCTTACCAATTTTTGTCCTGGTGTCTTTCGACGGCTATTTGGTCTTGAGTTTGGAGTCTGACTGTTTGAGGATGTGGACAGGTGTCTTTTATACAGATAATGAGGTCAAACAGGTGCCATTAATACAGGTAACGAGTGGAGGACAGAAGAGCTTCCTAAAGAAGAAGTTGCAGGTCTGTGACAGCCATACATCTTGCTTGTTTGTGGGTGACCAAATACTTATTTTCCACCATGATTTACGATTAAATTCTTTAAAATCCTCCAATGTGATTTCCTGGATTTTTTTTTCTCATTTTGTCTCTCATAGTTGAAGTGTACCTATGATGAAAATTACAGACCTCTCTCATCTTTCTAAGTAGGAGAACTTGCACAATCAGTGACTGACTAAATACTTTTTTACCTCACTGTATATGACTGTATGGTATATATGTTGACTGTGGTAGCCTACCGCTTAAGGATCAGAGTGTCCAGGGTTCAGATCTCACCTCTGCTAAGCTGCCACTGTTCGGTCCTTGAGAAGAACCTTAACCCACAATTGTTTGGATTGTAATACTGTACCAGTTGTAAGTTGCTCTGGATAAGGGTGTCTGCTAAATGTAGATGTAAATATAAAAGGTATAATGACCATAATGACCAAAATGCAGGTAATATAAACAAAAATAAAAAAGTAAAGGAAAAAACTATTTTCAGACGAAATTGCTTCTGCAGGCAAAAGCCAGTACCTCGAAAAAGTCACTTCCAAGATAAAGAGGTTTATTCTACCCTTCCAAGAAGACCATTCCTGATCAGGTTTCTTTGGACTGTAAAGGTCGACTGCAGAAGGGTCAACTTGGCATCCCGATGAAGTTGCCATATCCTGCATACATACATATGCATAAACTCTAAATACTTGCCACTGTAGCCTGTAGAAGCGTGTTTTTTTTTTGTTGTTGTTTTTTATAAATTTAAATAAATAAATAAATCCTAAATAAAACGCATTTTCATGTTTATGAATATAGGCATGTGCTGGTGGAAAAATAGATACTGGTGTCACCCCGATGACCGGAGGAGACAGTTCAGAGGAGGATGATGAGATTCAGTTTTACACTCTCCCAGCAGGAGCAGATTTCCTGATGTGTAATTCTGTAGTGAAAGGTAAGTGGGATCAGTAACACTCGTCTAAGGCCAATGTGCATGTGCCATTATATAGTAAATAGAAAGACAGTGACTTGTGTTTGTACATAAATCTGTTTGTTATATTATTATTATAGAGACCGACCTAATCAGATGCACCTCATTCAATTAAAGGGTTCATTGATATCTGATGGCTATGTCCTGTACAAACTGTACATCAGCTCATATCACTGGACTGCCTACTTGTTTACAGTTTTATTGTTGCATCAAAGGTTGTGATTTTTATCTGACCTCTTCAATTTTCTTAAAGATGACATTTTATACCAATGGTCCACGAGTTAACCCAGTTCCATAAACAAAATGTCTGTGGCATGCTTTGGTTGAAATACCATAGATCAGACACCATAGCATCTTGCTCAACCTGTCAAAATATGTTGGCAAAGAAACACAGAGCGTGATTTTTTTTAAGTATTTTTTTAAATACGTACATTTCCTCATCTGCATTGGTTAATTCCTCTTTTAGGAAGAGGTCCATTGCTAGTACTGCATTGTTTAGTTTAATTTAATTTATTTGATTATTTAATGTTGCGTCACCATCAATGGCTATTCACAACAGGAACGAGGTTACATCGATACT
Organism: Ancistrus triradiatus; assembly: GCA_025084515.1. Classification (NCBI taxonomy): domain Eukaryota; kingdom Metazoa; phylum Chordata; class Actinopteri; order Siluriformes; family Loricariidae; genus Ancistrus; species Ancistrus triradiatus. The sequence goes on along the minus strand of JAJAGP010001068.1, from coordinate 9,687 downwards.
AGTCAGCCAATTTAGAGCGACCAATTAACCTAATGCATGTCTTTGGAATTTGAGAGGAATCCAGAGTAAACCCATGTGGGCCCTGGGAGGTCATGCTAACTCCATACAGGCTGATGTCAGGATCGAACTAGTGATCTCTGGAGCTGTCAGGTGACCGCGCTAACCACTTGTGCCACTGTGCAGCCCGAGTACTGCTTTGTAAACTGTGGTCAAGCTATTTTCTCCGAATATTACGTACTAGGCTGGTAGAACACCAAGCACATTCGAGGTTGGCCTAAATGTATTTACACAGACACTGAAAATGAGTTTTACATAATATTCCCTTTTAGCTAAGTGGAAGCTAGTTCATGTATAAGAGAGCTTGGCTGTTAAAAATGTTAAAAACCACAGTTAAATAGATTGTGTTCATAGTAGTAATGGTAGTAGCAAGTTTTGTTTTGTGTCAATAAGTAGTTTGTGATTGATTTTGGACAGTGGTATCTTTCATAATAGTTTTTAAAATTAAAAAAAGCTTGTGGTTATAAATCTCCTCCTGAGTGATTTGAGTAATCATATTCAAATATGATAAATGTGTCTTTTATTTGGTTAGTTAGGTTTGACTAAATTATTGTAAGCTAAAGTACAATATATTTAAAAACAAACAAACCCTAAGATCAATTATACCAGTGATGTCTATTTTCAGGATTTGCAGCCTTTCGCGATAAGGTCAATGGAACATATTACATTCAGGACCTGTGTGAGACTCTGGAAGAGTACGGCTCAACTCTGGAGTTCACTGAGCTGCTGACACTGGTCAGTCTGAAGGTATCCAGACGGAACATTGATAAGAAACAGATGCCCTGCTTCACCTCCATGCTCACCAAGAAACTCTACTTTAGACCTAAGAAGTAAGGCACTCATACCCCAAGCTAGAGCAGAGATTACCTGTGCCTCACTCTAGCCAGTAAATATTATAGATCTTTATCTTTATTTTTCTTTACATTCATTTTTTAATAAGTGTATAAAAAGTATGCAATGAAAATTGCAAATCAGAAGACTATGCTGTAATGTCACAACCCAGATGGCATGAAGACTAAGACCGAGCTCAGCTGATCTAATACCCGTTGTGTGGTGTTGGCAAGGAGAGCTCAGCCCGAATTCATTAACATTTTCAGCAACTGGGGTCTTGGCAGGATATCAGTGGTTCTTATACTACCTGACATAGCCTAGATGTGCATTTGTACCGGTAGGTTCCACAATCCCAATAAAAGCACGGTTATGATATCAGCTTGCATTGCTCTGTGATCTGGGCATAACCTGTGACATTATATATTAGTCAGACTGTTGGCATGTTAAATACTAGAACATACAGTGTAGCAACACAAGATGGGTAAAAATCATTTCAGAGCCACGTCTTAAATATCTGCTTGTGCACATTTTATGTGTGTTTGTGGTTTGGGGTAAAACAAAAAGTTTTAAGGTCATTGCTGAGGTTGTGCTGAAAACAGGCACTGTAAAAACATTTTTAAGAATTGCAAAACCAAGAGCATACAGACCAGAGGTGTGGACTCAAATCACATGACTTGGACTGAACTTAACAAAATTCAAAAAGACTTTCAACTCAACTTTGGAGACTTGGACTTTGAATCGGACTTTGGTTTTATGACTCAAAAAGACTTGAGAGCCTCGACAAACCCATTTTCCCTAGTGTTTAAATAATATTGAATCACATAGCTGAGCCTTTTATATTGCTTGAATGGTGCTGTATCACTGTAAAGCTAGGGAGCTGAGCTGCTCAGCTTTGTTTATCCATAACCTAGCAACAAAGGAAATTCAGCAGCCAGTCTCTGGAAACTTTGGAGACGCATGACGTTTGATGAAGTTTATGCGAGCTAGGTACATGCTGCCAAAATAATCCTTTATAACTATACAGACTTTGATGTACTGAATAAGAAACTAACTGCAATGTGAGATGAATATCACTAACGGAGACGCAACAACATTTCTGGTTACACAAGGAACGGCACGTCTGTGCTTACTTAGTTAGTAACTTAGTGAGCTAATGACGAACACTTGCTAGCTAATATGAACAGTGGTCTCACTCAACACAACATTTACACTGTTGATTTTTTCTAGCTGCACTTGTCAAAAATGGTCTCAGTATCTATGACAAGTTTTGACTATGAATATTTACTTTGTTAGCCTGTTTAGTTTAGCTGATAGCACACTAAAACAACTCCATTTTGCATTTGGTGACTTAAATCGGACTTGAAGTTAGGACTCTGGACTTGACTTGGGACTTGAGACTTACTTGTTACTTGTAAATTGGTGACTTGTTTCCACCTCTGATACAGTTTGAAGATGTTACAAAAAACACAAGCAGATCATCTGTAGGAGACGTCTAAAATTTAAGTTTAACTATGGGTGACCAAACGTTTGGATTAATAAAGTACATTGCTTGTTTCATACAGGTTACAACAACATGAACAGAATGTTCTTTTAGTCGAATATGGGCACCGTTTTATAGAACCAAATGTCAGGCTTTGTGTCGTGCATCATTTTCTTCAATTCTGTGAAGACATAAGATATTGATCATGTGATAAATAGGGACCATCTAAAAATGTGAATAAATTACTGTGGTCAAAATTTCATGACTCAGCAATGTAAGTACTTTCAAAATGAAGTCTTATGAATATCAAACTGTTGTCTTAATTGTTTATTAAAATGTACAGTATTTAGCAGAAGTTCTTACCCAGAGCAACTTACAACATATACAGTTTTACAATCCAAGCACAATTCAATCCAATTGTCGGTTAAGAGCCACTGTTGCTCAAAGACCCAACAGTGGCAGCTTGACAGAGGCAGGATCTGAACCCTGAACTTTCTGATCCATAGTCCAGTACCTTAACTGTCACGGTTTGCACCAAAACTCCGTTTACCTTGCCTCTGGTCTCTGCAGGGGGCGATCCAGAAAAAAACGCCGGTCATGTGGGACTCGCAGATCAAGACGGCTCGTCGCTCCGTAGCATGAATGCTAATGAGCTCATTGGACACAGGTGGCTAGGACTGCTTATAAGCTCATGCAGGACTTATGCTCTTTGTGTTGTATTTTCTCGGCTCCTCTGAGCACGCTGTGCGCCATATGCCTTGTGGATCATTCCATTGTGGATCATGCCATTGTGGATTATTACATCTCCTCGGCACGTTGGTGCTTCGTGGTACTCCTGAGCGTTCCAACGCTCTTTTGTTTATGTCCGCATTTGTCTCGCTACATTAGCTCAACACTCTTATTGTTTTCGTGCGCGTCCTTTGTTTGACATTGGACTCTTTCTGTTAGCTATATTGCCCTTAGTTGGATGGACTTTATCTCTATTTTTGTTAATAAACCTTTTTTTGAGTGGAACCTGCGCTTGTCTCTACCATTCCTGCCACACACATGACATTAACTGCTATTCTATCACAGTCCCATTATTACAGTACATTCCACTTGTGGTCACAGTAGTGTACAATGTGGAAAGGCCGATTGGTGTATAAATGTCTCGCGTTAAACACACCTGTTTGCACCAGATATGCAGGATCTTGTTACGGTTCGCCATAATTAGAAATAAGTGAACCATGAAAACAAAAGAAAAGGGGTTTTAGGACCCAATTGCAGTTAGCTCCAGATGGAAATGGTGAACCAAATATGAATAACAAACAAAAACAGTGACAGGCTGGTCACTTCATATTTGAAGAACAAACTAAACCTGCTGAACTACGGTTCACGATCATGCACAGACAGCATAATGTTACAGTTCTCCTGATCTTAGAAATGTGAGTTAAAGAGTTTTAAACTCCTCGGACGGACGGACGGACGGATACTTTATTGATCCCAGAGGGAAATTCAAGGCATCCAGTAGCGATTCCAACAATGCCCAGAAAGTATATAATTTTAAGAAGAAAAAAAAAATATATACTATATAGAAAGCGAGATGAGAGAGAGAGATAGATAGAGAGAGAAGAGAAGGGACGAGGGGAGAGGTCCCCTTATTGTAAATATTTTATATATATTTTATATATTTATATATTTTAATACATATACACATATATATATATATATTACATATATATATATATATATATATATATATATATATATATATATATATATATATATATATATATATATGTATAAAATATATAAATATATAAAATATACAATAGTACAGTTACCGGTGTAAACAGTGGGGTGAATATCCACAGTAATATATTGTGCAAAGAAATATACAGTGCAAAAATGCGCTAAAAAATAATAATAAAACAGTACTATTTACATGCAAAAACTAAAAATTGTACACTATACATATATATACTGTAAGAGCCTTAGTGTAATAATAGCAGCACAGACATTGGTGTATATGCATGGTTAAACACTAAGGTTATATATAACAGTTATACAGATAAATCACAAAATGAGTATATGAAACAGTCTGATAAACTGATAACCAACTGTAGAGGACTGGAGTATAATGTGGAGATAATTGTTTACTGTGCTTGGATGAGTTAAACAGTCTGGTGGCCTGAGGGACAAAAGACTTCCTAAATCTGTCAGTGGAACAAGAAGTGGACAGCAGTCTGCCACTGAAAGAACTTCTCTGCCTGATGATGGCACTATGAAGAGGATGGTCAGCATTGTCCATGATGGTTAGCATTTTATTGAGGGACCTTCTCTCTGCCACTGATGTAAGACACTCCAGCTCTCTTCCCAGCACAGAACCGGCTTTCCTCACCAGCTTGTCCAGTCGACCAGCGTCCCTCTTCTTAATACTGCCTCCCCAACATACTACGGTAGAGAAGAGAACACTGGCTGCTACAGACTGGTAGAACATCCTCAGGAGGCAGACCTTGAAGGACCCAAGCCTCCTAAGGAAGTAGAGCTTGCTCTGTCCCTTCCTGTGGAGTATGTCAGTATTCGCTGACCAGTCCAGCCTGTTGTCCAGGTAAATTCCCAGGAATCTCTAGGTTCTGACCACCTCCACATCGACCCCCTCAATTGAGACTGGCTGCAGAGTATGATAGGACCTTCTAAAGTCCACTAACATCTCCTTTGTTTTTGTGATGTTCAGTTGCAGGTTCAGTTCCTGTACTCTCTCTGCTGCCCTTCACGCACACACCCCACAATTGCAGTGTCATATGAGAACTTCTGCATGTGGCATGACTCTGAGTTGTATTTGAAGTCTGATGTGTACAGGGTGAACAGAACTGGAGAGAGCACGGTCCCCTGTGGTGCTCCTGTGTTGCTGATCACTGTGTCTGAGGTGCTGTCCCTGATTCGAACATATTGTGGTCTCCCAGTGAGGTAATCAGTGATCCAGGTGACCAAATGTGAATTCACCTCCATCTCCTTTAGCTTATCACTCAGAAGGTGAGGCTGGATGGTGTTGAAGGCACTTTAGAAGTCGAAGAACATGACCCTCACAGCGCCACTCCCTTTGTTCATATGAGAGTGAGCCCTGTGCAGAAGGTAGAGGATGGCATCCTCAACCATAACCTTCTTCCAATAAGCAAACTGCACTGGGTCCTCAGCATGGCGGACCTGAGGTCTGAAGAGGTTCAACAGCAGTCTCTCCATGGCCTTCATTACATGGGATTCCAGTGTGACTGGTCTGTAGTCATTCAGATCCTTAGGGCGCGTCTTCTTTGGAACTGGAATGACACAGGATGTCTCCACATGATCGGAACCTTTCCAAGACACAGACTCAGGTTGAAGACATGTTGGAGGTGCTCCCCCAGTTGGGCAGCACATGCTCTGAGCATTCTGGGGCACACCTTGTCCGAGCCTGCTGCCTTCCCAGGACGGAGTCTCCTCAGCTCTCTACTGAGTTGTTCCGCTGTAAATGTAGGGGGACCGTGGGAATGGATGTTTATACCGCCTGATTCTAATGATAATGGTGATGGAGGTGCTGAGGGTACTGATGGTGATGAGGTGATAACTGCTGTAGGAGGAGGGGAGGAGGGTGCAGCAGTAGCAGAACAATCAAACCTGTTGTAGAAGTTATTAAACTGGTTTGCTCTGTCCACACCCCCCTCTGCTGAGTTGCCACAACTCTTTTTGCAGCATGTGATGGTTTTCATCGCATCCCAGACATCCTTCATACTATTTTCCTGCATCTTTCTCTCCACCTTCTTCCCGTAGAACTCCTTGGACTCTTTGAGATGAATCTTGAGTTTCCTCTGTACGCGCTTAAGTCCTGTCCAGTCTCCGTCTCTAAACACCCTCTTCTTTTGATTGAGGAGGTCCTTGACATCGCTGGTAATCCAGGGCTTGTTATTCGGAAAGCATCGTACAGTCTTTGTGGGAACAACAACATCCATACAGAAATTGAAGTATGCTGTCAAGCAGAATGACACCCCCTCAATGTCCTCTCCATGTGGGTCCAGTAGCACGTTCCGAGTGGTGGTCTCGAAGCAGGCCTTGAGGGCTTCAGCCTCAGGAGACCAGACTCTGAATGAGCGTGTGATGGTGGGCTGTCTCTGTACCAATGGTTTGTACTGAGGCTGTAGGAGAACCAGATTGTGATCTGATTTCCCCAACAGAGGTAGTGGGGTTGCCCTGTATGCATCCCTCACGTTAGCATACAGCAGGTCAATGGTTCTGTTCTTCCTTGTGGGACAGTCAACAAACTGATTAAATAAAATACAGGGAGAACGTAATCCAGTCACCAGAAATCGCAAAGAAAGCTTCAGGGTGTTGTGTCTGCAGCGCTGCAATGGTGGAGCTAATGACGTCACACGCTGCCTACGCGTCCGCCCGTGGTGGAATGTAAACACAGGTAAAAATGGCGTGTGTGACCTCCCTAGACATGTAATACGGTCGGAGGCTCACCTCCAGCAGTTCAATGTCCTGACAGCAGATGATCTCCTTAACGTTTACATGTCCAGGGTTACACCATCTAGTGATAATAAACAGTGCGAGCCCCCCTCCTTTGCATTTGCCGCTCCGCTTCGGGTCCCTGTCCGCTCTCAGCATGGTGAATCCAGATAGCTCCACGTTAGCATCCGGAGTGTCACTGGTAAGCCACGTCTCTGTGAAATACAGCAGACTACACTCCCTGATTCTTCACCAGTCCAGCCAGCTCATCAGTTTTGTTGGTCAGTGAGTTAACATTCCCCATAACCACTGACAGAACCGAAGGTTTGTACCTCCACCGCTTCTCCATGTTCTTAGCCTTCATCTTAGCTCCGGCTCTGCAACCCCGATACTTCCGCCTCAGTTCCTCTGGTATTGTATGGACAATGCCCTCGCGTCCCTTTGGTTGCAGGGCCAGCAGTTGTTCACGAGAATAAACACAGTATTCTCCGCTGCCCCGCATATTCAGCATAGACATATCCGCAGGATATAATTATAATACGTACACAAGACGTGTGTACAGAAAAAAAAATACCAGAATAAAAACTCAAAAAACACGAAAAAACACACACTACGTACGGAGCTACTGGAAAGGCTGCTACTCGTGTCGGCGCCAACTACAAACTATTAAACACCAATGCCTACAAATATACAGAAAAAAGTGAAAAGATCAGCAAAAAACATGTTCTGCTAGCATACATTCCAAAAATATAGAATTAACTACACACCCAACGCAGCGCTGCCCTCTAAACATGTTACAGCACCAAGTTAGAAGTTGGAGGTGCATTTACTGCTTTCTTTTATTGAAACGTAGTTGCCTTTTTAGTCATTTAATTTGCTAAATTTTATTAAACTGCCATTTAGTAATTTAAGTCGGGTGGAGCAACAGTCTATCATGCTAGTTTGTGTCCTGACAGCGCCGTCCGTCTTGGCCGAGTGTCACAGAGGCACGATCAGGCAGCACGAAACACCATGGTGCATTGAAACTGAAGGCCAGTTCACGCTGGATGAGGCAGGAGCTCCCCCTTGTGGAGCAAGAGCGCACCACTAGCCTGCTGTATACCGACACGCATGTGGAAAAGAGCAATGTTTCATGTGACCCACTCATCCAGAGTTAAACAACCAAAATGGAGATAACATTAACAGTCACTTCTTTAATGGACACGTTAAAAAAGAGCAAGTTCTTTGGTTTGCATCCTTGGTTTCTTTAAACTTTGCTTTTAACCTATTTTATTTTCCTTTGACACTGCAGCCACGTTCTCACTGTCCCACCACTGAAAACCTCCCACATTTGTATACGACATTTTGTTTACAATAAAATTAGGAAGCAAAATAAATCAAGTAAGGCCTGAATTTAATACTGAATATGCTGTCATACTGACAAATACCTTCCCCCAAAAAGTAGGTCCACAACAATTGTGTTGTTATTATGCAACAGTAACAATTCCCTACCCAGAGCTGTGTAAATGACGGAAAAGATGCCCTGTGAACGTAGCCAAAGTTTAATCTGTGCTTGTGGTGATGTTTGCTGTACCTCTGGACGAAACATGGACGTTGTAGGTAACTCCATCGATACACAGCTGAAAGTCTTTGTTGAGAATCATGTCCATGGGTGTAGGGGATGCGACCTTCATTAAGTGAACAGGTCACATTTTGGTTTGATGTGTTGTGCGATCCAAAATGCATTTCTGCACACCTCGGTTCTCATCGTTAATTCGTTCCAGAAGGCTGCATGAGAACCAAAAATGACATGCACAGTGCAAATTTTTTAAATTTTCAATGTAAATTTAATGAATCCATCCCAGACCCCCAGGAAATCCACACTGTATAAGGTATTACATACATTAAAGGAGTTGTATTGTACAGATGCTCCCTGATTTATGATGGATATACGTTCTGACAAATCCATCATGAGTTAAATGTATCTTGAACCAAGGAGTTGAATGAATGTTTGGTAGAACAGTCTATAACTTATATAGCGAAACCTACAATGTTTAAAACACTTAAATTAACCTATAGTTGGCCAAAACCATTAATACAAAGCTTATTATATAACAGTGTAGAAAAATCTCATGTATTTTAGTGAGTAATGGATTGAAAGTGAAAAGTAAAACACAAAGCAAAACACTTACTCTATTGGAGAATTGGAGCGCTTTCATAGCTGCTAATGCTAACAGTCTGTGTTTTGGATAATTCAGGTCCTGTTTCCTTTCGGTTGGCTGAAGTAACCTTCATTTATTTTTTAGGACCCATGGTAAAGATAGCGGGGATCTTCAATGAGCGAGAGTTGTTGTGAATCTGAGTCACTGACTCACTGTGTACTAAATTGTGAATCATGAATCGAGTTCGGCTGAAACGAGTTGCGTGACTCGACTCATACAAGCTTAAGCAAGTGCGCAGAGTACCGAGAAAACAACAAGAACCGAGATACATTTCTTTCTCAAAATGCATCGAGAACCGAATTCGACAAGTTCTGAGGTACCACTGTATTCATGAACTTGTCGTTGTTTAGTCAAAAAGGCTGTCAGTGATCTAATTAACCATTTATGATGATCAGATAATCTGGGTAAGTGTAGACTTAATGTTTTTGCTCTGTATTGATTTTTGATGAGCACACGAATTATCAAGAAAGTGAAATCAGATTTACAGGCTTGTAAATAAATTTTACAATACAGTAAAAATCTCACATCTCAGGTTTGTATCTTTGTCTCTTTGCCATTTATTGAGCAGTACAATTTCAAACACAGACACAAAAACAACTGGTAAGGGTAGCTTCTAAATGGTCATTTAATAAGACATTTAACAATTGTGATTCATTA